>JBAPLH010000452.1:0-239240 GCA_037897445.1 Ceriops zippeliana | reverse complement strand
AATGCAAACCAAGATGAATGATTGCTTTTGCTGATGGAAGTAAGTAGATTTAGAGTTTCAATGGTGTTAGATTTGATTGATTGAATTAATTTCTAGGTCGTTTTGCCACATATGTTAATTTCATCATCAATGTATCAAAATGTGTTCTTGAATCAAAAGAGTTGCCCAGCTAAGTAGAAATGATGAGAGAGGTACTCTTTATTTTGGAACTCAACCAAATATTGTCAATAAGAAAAGCAAATCAAGATGGAGGACTCCACTATTTGTTTCAATTGAATGAATTCATGTTATAGAAGGTTCATAGGCATCGTTTTTATAATAAATATAGTCGTTAATAAAGACACAAAAGATAATTTCATGGTCATGACATGAAAAATATTCCTTGAAGGACAAGCAGAGCCTAATTAGCTTGAGGTGATAACAAAGACTCATAATTCAGGAATTAAATGACTTCACATTTGCACGAAATGCAAACCAAGATGAATGATTGCTTTTGTTGAGGAAGTAAGTAGTTTAGAGTTTCAATGGTGTTTAGATTTGATTGATTGAATTAATTCTAGGTCGTTTTGCCACATATGTTAATTTCATCATCAATGTATCAAAATGTGTTCTTAAGGAATTTAAAAAGAGTTGCCCACTAGTAGAATATGAAGAGAGTGTACTCTTTATTTGAACTCAACAAAATATTTGTCAATAAGAAACGCAAAATCAGTGGGTGGGATGGACTCCACTATTTTTGTTTATCAATTGAATGAATTCATGTTATAGAAGAGTTCATAGGCAACGTATTTATATAATAAATAAAGACGTTAATAAAGACACAAAAGATAAATATCATGGGTCATATGCGACATGAAAAATATTCGTTTGGAAGGTCCAGCAGATGCCTAATTATGCTTTGAGGTGATAACAACGCCTCATCATTCATAGGATTTAAACGACTCTCACGATTTGTACGAAAATGCAAACCCAAGATTAATGAATGGCTTTTGCTGATGGAAGTAGAGAAAGTTTTATAGTTATCAATCGTTTATAATATTAGACTGATTGTCACAAATAATAATCTAAGTCGTTTTGTGCAACCATATCGTATAATTTCATCATCAATGCTATCAAAATGTGTTCTTGGAATCAAAAGATGTTTCCAGCTAAAGTATAAAAGAAATGACAGGTAACACATATTTTTCTTTGGAACTCAAACAAAAATAATGTCAATAAGAACAGCAAATCAGGATGGAGGACTTCACTATTGGTATTAACAATATGAAAAGAATACATGTTGATAGAAGCTTCAAATGGGAAAACAATTTATTAAAATAAATATATCGTTAATAAAGACACAAAAGATAAATTTCATGGCTCAAGACACGAAAACTAATTCCATGGGAATGGACAAGCATGAGCCTAATTAGCTTGAGGTTATAAACAAAGACTCATAAATCAGGAATTCAGATGATTTCAACATTTGCAAGAAATGACAAACCAAGATGAATGATTGACTTTTGTTGAGGGGTAGTAAGTTTCAGATTTTTCTTTGACTAGTTTTCACATCTCTATCTCATGGTCGTTCTACATATTTGATTGATTGAACATAATGATTCTAAGATCATTTTAGCCACATATGTTTAATTTCATCCATCAATGTTATCAATTAGCTGTTTATCTTTGGAATCAAAAGATGCTTGCCCAGCCTAAGAAGAAATGATGAGAGGTACTCTTTAAGTTTGGAACTCACGCCAAATAGTTAGTCAATAAGAGAAAAGCAAATCAAGATTGGATGACTCCACTATTTGTTTCAATTGAAAGAATTCATAGTTATAGAAGGTTCTATGGGAATCGTTTTTATAATAAATATAGTCGTTAATAATTAAGACACAAAAGATAATTTCATGGTCATTGACATGTAAAAATAGTCCTTTCACAACGACAAGCAGGAGACCTAATTAGCTTGAGGTGATTAACAAAGACTCATAATTTAGGAATTAAAAAAACGACTTCACATTTTTGCACGAAATTGCAAACCAAGATGAATGATTGCTTTTTTTAACTGATGGAAGTAAGTAGATTTAGAGTTTCAATGGTGTTAAGATTTTGATTGATTGAATTAAATATTCTAGGATCGTTTTGCACACATATGTTAATTTCATCATCATCAATCAAATTACAAATGTGTTCTTGGAATGAAAAAGAGTTGCCCAGCTAAGTAGAAATGATGAGACGGTACTCTTTATTTTGGAACTCAACCAAAATATTGTCAATAAAAAAAGCAAATCAAGATGGAGGACTCCACTATTTGTTTCAATTGAATGAATTCATGTTATAGAAGGTTCATAGGCATCGTTTTTATTAATAAATATAGTCGTTAATAAAGACACAAAAGATATATTTCATGGTCATGAATATGAAAAATATTCCTTGGAGTTAATAGGACCTAAGAGCAAAGCCTAATTTAGCTTGAGGTGATAACAAATTGACTTCATTAATTTTAGGAATTAAAATGACTTCACATTTGCACGAAATGCAAAACCAAGATGGAATGATTGCTTTTGCTGATGGAAGTAAGTAGATTTAGAGTTTCAATGTGTTTAGATTTGATTGATTGAATTAATATTCTAGGTCGTTTTGCCCACATATGTTAATTTCATCATCAATGTATCAAAATGTGTTCTTGGAATCAAAAGAGTTGCCCAAGTAAGTAGAAATGATGAGAGGTACTCTTTATTTTGGAACTCAACTAAAATATTGTCAATAAGAAAAGCAAAATCAAGATGGAGGACTCCACTATTTGTGTTCAATTGAAATGAATTCATGTTATATAGAAGGTTCATAGGCATCGTTTTTATAAATAAATATAGTCGTTAAATAAAGACACAAAAGATAATTTCATGGTCACATGACATGAAAATATAGTCCTTTGCAACACGACAAGCAGAGCCTAATTAGCTTGAGCTGGTGATAACAAAGACTCATAGATTTAGGAATTAAACGACTTCACACTTTAGTACGAAATGCAAACCAAGATGAATGATTTGCTTTTGCTGATGGAAGTAAGTAGATTTAGAGTTTCAATGGTGTTTAGATTTGATTGATTGAAATTAATATTCTAGGTCGTTTTTGCCACATATGTTAATTTCATCATCAATGTATCAAAATGTGTTCTTGGAATGAAAGAGTTGCCCATCTAAGTAGAAATGATGAGACGGTACTCTTTATTTTGGAACTCAACAAAATATTGTCAATAAGAAAAGCAAATCAAGGTGGAGGACTCCACTAATTTGTTTCAATTGAATGAATTCATGTTATAGAAGGTTCATAGGCATCGTTTTTTTATAATAAATTATAGTCGTTAATAAAGACACAAAAGATAATTTCATGGTCATGACATGAAAAATATTCATTGGAAGGTCAAGCAGAGCCTAATTAGCTTGAGTGTGAATAACAAAGACTCATAATTCAGGAATTTAAAACGACTTCACATTTGTACGAAATGCAAACCAAGATTAATGATTGGTTTTGCTGATGGAAGTAAGTAGATTTAGAGTTTCAATGGTGTTTAGATTTGATTGATTGAAATTAATATTCTAGGTCGTTTTGCCACATATGTTAATTTCATCATCAATGTATCAAAATGTGTTCTTGGAATCAAAAGAGAGTTGCCCAGCTAAGTAGAAAAATGATGAGAGGTACTCTTTTATTTTGGAACTCAACTAAATATTGTCAATAATAAGAAAAGCAAATCAAGATGGAGGACTCACTATATTGTTTCAATTGAATGAATTCATGTTATAGAAGGTTCATAGGCATCGTTGTTTTTAATAATAAATATAGTCGTTAATAAAGACACAAAAGATAATTTCATGGTCATGACATGAAAAATATTCCTTGCAAAGGACAAGCGGAGCCTAATTAGCTTGAGGTGATAACAAAGACTCATAATTTAGGATTTTAAAAACGACTTCACATTTGTACGACGAAATGCAAACCAAGATGAATGATTGCTGCTTTTGCTGATGGAAGTAAGTAGATTTAGAGTTTCAATGGTGTTTTAGATTTGATTGATTGAATTAATATTTCTAGGGTCGTTTTGCCACATATGTTAATTTCATCATCAATGTATCAAAATGTGTTCTTGGAATGAAAAGAGTTGCCCAAGCTAAGTAGAAATGATGAGACGGTACTCTTTATTTTGGAACTCAACCAAAATATTGTCAATAAGAAAAGCAAATCAAGAAGGAGGACTCCACTATTTGTTTCAATTGAATGAATTCATATTATAGAAAGGTTCATAGGCATTGTTTTTTATAATAAAATATAGTTTAATTAATAAAGACACAAAAGATAATTTCATGGTCATGACATGAAAAATATTCCTTGGCAAGGTCAAGCAGAGCCTAATTATAGCTTGAGGTGATAACAAAGACTCATAATTCAGGAATTAAATGACTTCACATTTGCACGAAATGCAAAACCAAGATGAAATGATTGCTTTTGTTGAGGGAAGTAAGTAGATTTAGAGTTTCAATGGTGTTTAGATTTGATTGATTGAATTAATATTTTAGGTCGTTTTGCCACATATGTTAATTTCATCATCAATGTATCAAAATGTGTTCTTGGAATCAAAAGAGTTGAGCCCAACTAAGTAGAAATGATGAGAGGGTACTCTTTATTTTGGAACTCAAATCAAATATTGTCAATAAGAAAAGCAAAATCAAGGTGGAGGACTCCACTATTTGTTTCAATTGAATGAATTCATGTTATAGAAGGTTCATAAGGCATCGTTTTTATAATAAATATAGTCGTTAATAAAGACACAAAAGATAATTTCATGGTCATGACATGAAAAATATTCCTTGGAAGGTCAAGCAGAGCCTAATTAGCTTGAGGTGATAACAAAGACTCATAATTTAGGAATTAAACGACTTCACATTTGTACGAAATGCAAACCAAGATTAATGATTGCTTTTGCTGATGGAAGTAAGTAGATTTAGAGTTTCAATGGTGTTAAGATTTGATTGATTGAATTAATATTCTAGGTCGTTTTGCCACATATGTTAATTTCATCATCAATGTATCAAAATGTGTTCTTGGAATGAAAAGAGTTGCCCAGCTAAGTAGAAATGATGAGACGTACTCTTTATTTTGGAACTCAACAACATATTGTCAATAAGAAAAGCAAATCAAGGTGGAGGACTCCACTATTTGTTTCAATTGAATGAATTCATGTTATAGAAGGTTCATAGGCATCGTTTTATAATAAATATAGTTGTTAATAAAGACACAAAAGATAATTTCATGGTCATGACATGAAAAATATTCCTTGGAAGGTAAAGCAGAGCCTAATTAGCTTGAGGTGATAACAAAGACTCATAATTTAGGAATTAATCAACTTCACATTTGCACGAAATGCAATCCAAGATGAATGATTGCTTTTGCTGATGGAAGTAAGTAGATTTAGAGTTTCAATGGTGTTTTAGATTTGATTCATTGAATTAATATTCTAGGTCGTTTTTGCCACATATGTTAATTTTCATCATCAATGTATCAAAATGTGTTCTTAGAATGAAAAGAGTTGCCCAGCTAAGTAGAAATGATGAGAGGTACTCTTTATTTTGGAACTCAACCAAATATTGTCAATAAGAAAAGCAAAATCAAGGTGGAGGACTCCACTATTTGTTTCAATTGAATGAATTCATGTTATAGAAGGTTCATAGGCATCGTTTTTATAATAAATATAGTCGTTAATAAAGACACAAAAGATATAATTTCATGGTCATTGACATGAAAAATATTCGTTGGAAAGGTCAAGCAGAGCCTAATTTAGCTTGAGGTGATAACAAAGACTCATAATTCAGGATTTAAAAACGACTTCACATTTGTACGAAATGCAAACCAAGATTAATGATTGGTTTTGCTGATGGAAGTAAGTAGATTTAGAGTTTCAATGGTGTTTAGATTTGATTGATTGAATTAATATTCTAGGTCGTTTTGCCACATATGTTAATTTCATCATCAATGTATCAAAATGTGTTCTTGGAATCAAAAGTGTTGCCCAGCTAAGTAGAAATGATGACAGGTACTCTTTATTTTGGAACTCCACCAAATATTGTCAATAAGAAAAGCAAATCAAGATGGACGACTCCACTATTTGTTTCAATTGAATAAATTCATGTTATAGAAGGTTCATAAGCATCGTTTTTATAATAAATATAGTCGTTAATAAAGACACAAAAGAAAATTTCATGTTCATGACATGAAAAATATTCCTTGGAAGGTCAAGCAGATCCTAACTAGCTTGAGGTGATAACAAAGACTCATAATTCAGGAATTAAATGACTTCACATTTGCACGAAATGAAAACCAAGATGAATGATTGCTTTTGTTGAGGGAAGTAAGTAGATTTAGAGTTTCAATGGTGTTTAGATTTGATTGATTGAATTAAGATTCTAGGTCGTTTTGCCACATATGTTAATTTCATCATCAATGTATCAAAATGTGTTCTTAGAATCAAAAGAGTTGCCCAGCTAAGTAGAAAAGATGAGAGGTACTCTTTATTTTGGAACTCAACCAAAATATTGTCAATAAGAAAAGCAAATCAAGATGGAGGACTCCAGTATTTGTTTCAATTGAATGAATTCATGTTATAGAAGGTTCATAGGCATTGTTTTTATAATAATAAATATAGTCGTTAATAAAGACACAAAAGATAATTTCGTGGTCATGACAAGAAAAAAATATTCTTTGCAAGGACAAGCAGAGCCTAATTAGCTTGAGGTGATAAACAAAGACTCATAATTTAGGAATTAAATGACTTCGCATTTGCACGAAATGCAAACCAAGATGAATGATTGCTTTTGCTGATGGAAGTAAGTAGATTTGGAGTTTCAATGGTCTTTAGATTTGATTGATTGAATTAATATTCTAGGTGGTTTTTGCCACATATGTTAATTTCATCATCAATGCATCAAAATGTGTTCTTGGAATCAAAAGAGTTGCCCAGCTAAGTAGAAATGACGAGAGGTACTCTTTATTTTGGAACTCAACCAAATATTGTCAATAAGAAAAGCAAATCAGGACGGATGACTCCACTATTTGTTTCAATTGAATGAATTCATGTAATAGAAGGTTCATAGGCATCGTTTTTATAATAATAAATATAGTCGTTAATAAAGACACAAAAGATAATTTCATGGTCATGACATGAAAAATATTCTTTGCAAAGACAAGGAGAGCCTAATTAGCTTGAAATGATAACAAAGACTCATAATTTAGCAATTAAACGACTTCACATTTGCACGAAAATGCAAACCAAGATGAATGATTGCTTTTGCTGATGGAAGTAAGTAGATTTGGAGTTTCAATGGTGTTGAGATTTGATTGATTGAATTAATATTCTAGGTCGTTTTGCCACATATGTTAATTTCATCATCAATGTATCAAAATGTGTTCTTGGAATCAAAAGAGTTGCCCAGCTAAGTAGAAATGATGACAGGTACTCTTTATTTTGGAACTCAACTAAAATATTGTCAATAAGAAAAGCAAATCAAGATGGAGGACTTCACTATTTGTTTCAATTGAAAGAATTTATGTTATAGAAGGTTCATGGGAATCGTTTTTATAATAATAAATATAGTCGTTAATAAAAACACAAAAGATAATTTCATGGTCATGACATTAAAAATATTCCTTACAAGGACAAGCAAAGCCTAATTAGCTTGAGGTGACAACAAAGACTCATAATTCAGGAATTCAATGACTTCACATTTGCACGAAATGTAAACCGAGATGAATGATTGCTTTTGTTAAGGGAAGTAAGTACATTTAGAGTTTCAATGGTGTTTAGATTTGATTGATTGAATTAATATTCTAGGTCGTTTTGCCACATATGTTAATTTCATCATCAATGTATCAAAATGTGTTCTTTGAATCAAAAGAGTTGCCCAGCTAAGTAGAAATGACGAGAGGTACTCTTTATTTTGGAACTCAACCAAATATTGTCAATAAGAAAAGCAAATCAAGATGGAGGACTCCACTATTTGTTTCAATTGAATGAATTCATGTTATAGAAGGTTCATAGGCATCGTTTTTATAATAAATATAGTCGTTAATAAAGACACAAAAGATAATTTCATGGTCATGACATGAAAAATATTCCTTGGAAGGTCAAGCAGAGCCTAATTAGCTTGAGGTGATAACAAAGACTCATAATTCAGGAATTAAATGACTTCACATTTGCACGAAATGAAAACCAAGATGAATGATTGCTTTTGTTGAGGGAAGTAAGTAGATTTAGAGTTTCAATGGTGTTTAGATTTGATTGATTGAAACTATATTCTAGGTCGTTTTGCCACATATGTTAATTTCATCATCAATGTATCAAAATGTGTTCTTGGAATCAAAAGAGTTGCCCAGCTAAGTAGAAATGACGAGAGGTACTCTTTATTTTGGAACTCAACCAAATATTGTCAATAAGAAAAGCAAATCAAGATGGAGGACTCCACTATTTGTTTCAATTGAATGAATTCATGTTATAGAAGGTTCATAGGCATCGTTTTTATAATAAATATAGTCGTTAATAAAGACACAAAAGATAATTTCATGGTCATGACATGAAAAATATTCCTTGGAAGGTCAAGCAAAGCCTAATTAGCTTGAGGTGATAACAAAGACTCATAATTCAGGAATTAAATGACTTCACATTAGCACGAAATGAAAACCAAGATGAATGATTGCTTTTGTTGAGGGAAGTAAGTAGATTTAGAGTTTCAATGGTGTTGAGATTTGATTGATTGAACTAATATTTTAGGTCGTTTTGCCACATATGTTAATTTCATCATCAATGTATCAAAATGTGTTCTTGGAATGAAAAGAGTTGCCCAGCTAAGTAGAAATGATGAGAGGTACTCTTTATTTTGGAACTCCACCAAATATTGTCAATAAGAAAAGCAAATCAAGATGGACGACTCCACTATTTGTTTCAATTGAATAAATTCATGTTATAGAAGGTTCATAGGCATCGTTTTTATAATAAATATAGTCGTTAATAAAGACACAAAAGAAAATTTCATGGTCATGACATGAAAAATATTCCTTGGAAGGTCAAGCAGATCCTAACTAGCTTGAGGTGATAACAAAGACTCATAATTCAGGAATTAAATGACTTCACATTTCCACGAAATGAAAACCAAGATGAATGATTGCTTTTGTTGAGGGAAGTAAGTAGATTTAGAGTTTCAATGGTGTTTAGATTTGATTGATTGAATTAAGATTCTAGGTCGTTTTGCCACATATGTTAATTTCATCATCAATGTATCAAAATGTGTTCTTAGAATCAAAAGAGTTGCCCAGCTAAGTAGAAAAGATGAGAGGTACTCTTTATTTTGGAACTCAACCAAATATTGTCAATAAGAAAAGCAAATCAAGATGGAGGACTCCAGTATTTGTTTCAATTGAATGAATTCATGTTATAGAAGGTTCATAGGCATTGTTTTTATAATAAATATAGTCGTTAATAAAGACACAAAAGATAATTTCGTGGTCATGACAAGAAAAATATTCTTTGCATGGACAAGCAGAGCCTAATTAGCTTGAGGTGATAACAAAGACTCATAATTTAGGAATTAAATGACTTCGCATTTGCACGAAATGCAAACCAAGATGAATGATTGCTTTTGCTGATGGAAGTAAGTAGATTTGGAGTTTCAATGGTCTTTAGATTTGATTGATTGAATTAATATTCTAGGTGGTTTTGCCACATATGTTAATTTCATCATCAATGCATCAAAATGTGCTCTTGGAATCAAAAGAGTTGCCCAGCTAAGTAGAAATGACGAGAGGTACTCTTTATTTTTGGAACTCAACCAAATATTGTCAATAAGAAAAGCAAATCAGGACGGATGACTCCACCACTATTTGTTTCAATTGAATGAATTCATGTAATAGAAGGTTCATAGGCATCGTTTTTTTATAATAAATATAGTCGTTAATAAAGACACAAAAGATAATTTCATGGTCATGACATGAAAAATATTCTTTGCAAAGACAAGGAGAGCCTAATTAGCTTGAAATGATAACAAAGACTCATAATTTAGCAATTAAACGACTTCACATTTGCACGAAATGCAAACCAAGATGAATGATTGCTTTTGCTGATGGAAGTAAGTAGATTTGGAGTTTCAATGGTGTTGAGATTTGATTGATTGAATTAATATTCTAGGTCGTTTTGCCACATATGTTAATTTCATCATCAATGTATCAAAATGTGTTCTTGGAATCAAAAGAGTTGCCCAGCTAAGTAGAAATGATGACAGGTACTCTTTATTTTGGAACTCAACTAAAATATTGTCAATAAGAAAAGCAAATCAAGATGGAGGACTTCACTATTTGTTTCAATTGAAAGAATTTATGTTATAGAAGGTTCATGGGAATCGTTTTTATAATAAATATAGTCGTTAATAAAAACACAAAAGATAATTTCATGGTCATGACATGAAAAATATTCTTTGCAAAGACAAGCAGAGCCTAATTAGCTTGAAATGATAACAAAGGCTCATAATTTAGCAATTAAACGACTTCACATTTGCACGAAATGCAAACCAAGATGAATGATTGCTTTTGCTGATGCAAGTAAGTAGATTTAGAGTTTCAATGGTGTTTAGATTTGATTGATTGAATTAATATTCTAGGTTGTTTTGCCACATATGTTAATTTCATCATCAATGTATCAAAATGTGTTCTTGGAATGAAAAGAGTTGCCCAGCTAAGTAGAAATGATGAGAGGTACTCTTTATTTTGGAACTCCACCAAATATTGTCAATAAGAAAAGCAAATCAAGATGGACGACTCCACTATTTGTTTCAATTGAATAAATTCATGTTATAGAAGGTTCATAGGCATCGTTTTTATAATAAATATAGTCGTTAATAAAGACACAAAAGAAAATTTCATGGTCATGACATGAAAAATATTCCTTGGAAGGTCAAGCAGATCCTAACTAGCTTGAGGTGATAACAAAGACTCATAATTCAGGAATTAAATGACTTCACATTTGCACGAAATGAAAACCAAGATGAATGATTGCTTTTGTTGAGGGAAGTAAGTAGATTTAGAGTTTCAATGGTGTTTAGATTTGATTGATTGAATTAAGATTCTAGGTCGTTATGCCACATATGTTAATTTCATCATCAATGTATCAAAATGTGTTCTTAGAATCAAAAGAGTTGCCCAGCTAAGTAGAAAAGATGAGAGGTACTCTTTATTTTGGAACTCAACCAAATATTGTCAATAAGAAAAGCAAATCAAGATGGAGGACTCCAGTATTTGTTTCAATTGAATGAATTCATGTTATAGAAGGTTCATAGGCATTGTTTTTATAAATAAATATAGTCGTTAATAAAGACACAAAAGATAATTTCGTGGTCATGACAAGAAAAATATTCTTTGCATGGACAAGCAGAGCCTAATTAGCTTGAGGTGATAACAAAGACTCATAATTTAGGAATTAAATGACTTCGCATTTGCACGAAATGCAAACCAAGATGAATGATTGCTTTTGCTGATGGAAGTAAGTAGATTTGGAGTTTCAATGGTCTTTAGATTTGATTGATTGAATTAATATTCTAGGTGGTTTTGCCACATATGTTAATTTCATCATCAATGCATCAAAATGTGCTCTTGGAATCAAAAGAGTTGCCCAGCTAAGTAGAAATGACGAGAGGTACTCTTTATTTTGGAACTCAACCAAATATTGTCAATAAGAAAAGCAAATCAGGACGGATGACTCCACTATTTGTTTCAATTGAATGAATTCATGTAATAGAAGGTTCATAGGCATCGTTTTTATAATAAATATAGTCGTTAATAAAGACACAAAAGATAATTTCATGGTCATGACATGAAAAATATTCTTTGCAAAGACAAGGAGAGCCTAATTAGCTTGAAATGATAACAAAGACTCATAATTTAGCAATTAAACGACTTCACATTTGCACGAAATGCAAACCAAGATGAATGATTGCTTTTGCTGATGGAAGTAAGTAGATTTGGAGTTTCAATGGTGTTGAGATTTGATTGATTGAATTAATATTCTAGGTCGTTTTGCCACATATGTTAATTTCATCATCAATGTATCAAAATGTGTTCTTGGAATCAAAAGAGTTGCCCAGCTAAGTAGAAATGATGACAGGTACTCTTTATTTTGGAACTCAACTAAAATATTGTCAATAAGAAAAGCAAATCAAGATGGAGGACTTCACTATTTGTTTCAATTGAAAGAATTTATGTTATAGAAGGTTCATGGGAATCGTTTTTATAATAAATATAGTCGTTAATAAAAACACAAAAGATAATTTCATGGTCATGACATTAAAAATATTCCTTACAAGGACAAGCAAAGCCTAATTAGCTTGAGGTGGTGACAACAAAGACTCATAATTCAGGAATTCAATGACTTCACATTTGCACGAAAATGTAAACCGAGATGAATGATTGCTTTTGTTAAGGGAAGTAAGTACATTTAGAGTTTCAATGGTGTTTAGATTTGATTGATTGAATTAATATTCTAGGTCGTTTTGCCACATATGTTAATTTCATCATCAATGTATCAAAATGTGTTCTTTGAATCAAAAGAGTTGCCCAGCTAAGTAGAAATGACGAGAGGTACTCTTTATTTTGGAACTCAACCAAATATTGTCAATAAGAAAAGCAAATCAAGATGGAGGACTCCACTATTTGTTTCAATTGAATGAATTCATGTTATAGAAGGTTCATAGGCATCGTTTTTATAATAAATATAGTCGTTAATAAAGACACAAAAGATAATTTCATGGTCATGACATGAAAAATATTCCTTGGAAGGTCAAGCAGAGCCTAATTAGCTTGAGGTGATAACAAAGACTCATAATTCAGGAATTAAATGACTTCACATTAGCACGAAATGAAAACCAAGATGAATGATTGCTTTTGTTGAGGGAAGTAAGTAGATTTAGAGTTTCAATGGTGTTGAGATTTGATTGATTGAACTAATATTTTAGGTCGTTTTGCCACATATGTTAATTTCATCATCAATGTATCAAAATGTGTTCTTGGAATGAAAAGAGTTGCCCAGCTAAGTAGAAATGACGAGAGGTACTCTTTATTTTGGAACTCAACCAAATATTGTCAATAAGAAAAGCAAATCAAGATGGAGGACTCCACTATTTGTTTCAATTGAATGAATTCATGTTATAGAAGGTTCATAGGCATCGTTTTTATAATAAATATAGTCGTTAATAAAGACACAAAAGATAATTTCATGGTCATGACATGAAAAATATTCCTTGGAAGGTCAAGCAGAGCCTAATTAGCTTGAGGTGATAACAAAGACTCATAATTCAGGAATTAAATGACTTCACATTAGCACGAAATGAAAACCAAGATGAATGATTGCTTTTGTTGAGGGAAGTAAGTAGATTTAGAGTTTCAATCAATGGTGTTGAGATTTGATTGATTGAACTAATATTTTAGGTCGTTTTGCCACATATGTTAATTTCATCATCAATGTATCAAAATGTGTTCTTGGAATGAAAAGAGTTGCCCAGCTAAGTAGAAATGATGAGAGGTACTCTTTATTTTGGAACTCCACCAAATATTGTCAATAAGAAAAGCAAATCAAGATGGACGACTCCACTATTTGTTTCAATTGAATAAATTCATGTTATAGAAGGTTCATAGGCATCGTTTTTATAATAAATATAGTCGTTAATAAAGACACAAAAGAAAATTTCATGGTCATGACATGAAAAATATTCCTTGGAAGGTCAAGCAGATCCTAACTAGCTTGAGGTGATAACAAAGACTCATAATTCTGGAATTAAATGACTTCACATTTGCACGAAATGAAAACCAAGATGAATGATTGCTTTTGTTGAGGGAAGTAAGTAGATTTAGAGTTTCAATGGTGTTTAGATTTGATTGATTGAATTAAGATTCTAGGTCGTTTTGCCACATATGTTAATTTCATCATCAATGTATCAAAATGTGTTCTTAGAATCAAAAGAGTTGCCCAGCTAAGTAGAAAAGATGAGAGGTACTCTTTATTTTGGAACTCAACCAAATATTGTCAATAAGAAAAGCAAATCAAGATGGAGGACTCCAGTATTTGTTTCAATTGAATGAATTCATGTTATAGAAGGTTCATAGGCATTGTTTTTATAATAAATATAGTCGTTAATAAAGACACAAAAGATAATTTCGTGGTCATGACAAGAAAAATATTCTTTGCAAGGACAAGCAGAGCCTAATTAGCTTGAGCTGATAACAAAGACTCATAATTTAGGAATTAAATGACTTCGCATTTGCACGAAATGCAAACCAAGATGAATGATTGCTTTTGCTGATGGAAGTAAGTAGATTTGGAGTTTCAATGGTCTTTAGATTTGATTGATTGAATTAATATTCTAGGTGGTTTTGCCACATATGTTAATTTCATCATCAATGCATCAAAATGTGCTCTTGGAATCAAAAGAGTTGCCCAGCTAAGTAGAAATGACGAGAGGTACTCTTTATTTTGGAACTCAACCAAATATTGTCAATAAGAAAAGCAAATCAGGACGGATGACTCCACTATTTGTTTCAATTGAATGAATTCATGTAATAGAAGGTTCATAGGCATCGTTTTTATAATAAATATAGTCGTTAATAAAGACACAAAAGATAATTTCATGGTCATGACATGAAAAATATTCTTTGCAAAGACAAGGAGAGCCTAATTAGCTTGAAATGATAACAAAGACTCATAATTTAGCAATTAAACGACTTCACATTTGCACGAAATGCAAACCAAGATGAATGATTGCTTTTGCTGATGGAAGTAAGTAGATTTGGAGTTTCAATGGTGTTGAGATTTGATTGATTGAATTAATATTCTAGGTCGTTTTGCCACATATGTTAATTTCATCATCAATGTATCAAAATGTGTTCTTGGAATCAAAAGAGTTGCCCAGCTAAGTAGAAATGATGACAGGTACTCTTTATTTTGGAACTCAACTAAAATATTGTCAATAAGAAAAGCAAATCAAGATGGAGGACTTCACTATTTGTTTCAATTGAAAGAATTTATGTTATAGAAGGTTCATGGGAATCGTTTTTATAATAAATATAGTCGTTAATAAAGACACAAAAGATAATTTCATGGTCATGACATTAAAAATATTCCTTACAAGGACAAGCAAAGCCTAATTAGCTTGAGGTGACAACAAAGACTCATAATTCAGGAATTCAATGACTTCACATTTGCACGAAATGTAAACCGAGATGAATGATTGCTTTTGTTAAGGGAAGTAAGTACATTTAGAGTTTCAATGGTGTTTAGATTTGATTGATTGAATTAATATTCTAGGTCGTTTTGCCACATATGTTAATTTCATCATCAATGTATCAAAATGTGTTCTTTGAATCAAAAGAGTTGCCCAGCTAAGTAGAAATGACGAGAGGTACTCTTTATTTTGGAACTCAACCAAATATTGTCAATAAGAAAAGCAAATCAAGATGGAGGACTCCACTATTTGTTTCAATTCAATGAATTCATGTTATAGAAGGTTCATGGGCATCATTTTTATAATAAATATAGTCGTTAATAAAGACACAAAAGATAATTTCATGGTCATGACATGAAAAATATTCCTTACAAGGACAAGCAAAGCCTAATTAGCTTGAGGTGACAACAAAGACTCATAATTCAGGAATTCAATGACTTCACATTTGCACGAAATGTAAACCGAGATGAATGATTGCTTTTGTTAAGGGAAGTAAGTAGATTTAGAGTTTCAATGGTGTTTAGATTTGATTGATTGAATTAATATTCTAGGTCGTTTTGCCACATATGTTAATTTCATCATCAATGTATCAAAATGTGTTCTTGGAATCAAAAGAGTTGCCCAGCTAAGTAGAAATGACGAGAGGTACTCTTTATTTTGGAACTCAACCAAATATTGTCAATAAGAAAAGCAAATCAAGATGGAGGACTCCACTATTTGTTTCAATTGAATGAATTCATGTTATAGAAGGTTCATAGGCATCGTTTTTATAATAAATATAGTCGTTAATAAAGACACAAAAGATAATTTCATGGTCATGACATGAAAAATATTCCTTGGGTCAAAGTCAAGCAGAGCCTAATTAGCTTGAGGTGATAACAAAGACTCATAATTCAGGAATTAAATGACTTCACATTAGCACGAAATGAAAACCAAGATGAATGATTGCTTTTGTTGAGGGAAGTAAGTAGATTTAGAGTTTCAACGGTGTTGAGATTTGATTGATTGAACTAATATTTTAGGTCGTTTTGCCACATATGTTAATTTCATCATCAATGTATCAAAATGTGTTCTTGGAATGAAAAGAGTTGCCCAGCTAAGTAGAAATGATGAGAGGTACTCTTTATTTTGGAACTCCACCAAATATTGTCAATAAGAAAAGCAAATCAAGATGGACGACTCCACTATTTGTTTCAATTGAATAAATTCATGTTATAGAAGGTTCATAAGCATCGTTTTTATAATAAATATAGTCGTTAATAAAGACACAAAAGAAAATTTCATGGTCATGACATGAAAAATATTCCTTGCAAGGTCAAGCAGATCCTAACTATCTTGAGGTGATAACAAAGACTCATAATTCAGGAATCAAAAGACTTCACATTTCCACGAAATGAAAACCAAGATGAATGATTGCTTTTGTTGAGGGAAGTAAGTAGATTTAGAGTTTCAATGGTGTTTAGATTTGATTGATTGAATTAAGATTCTAGGTCGTTTTGCCACATATGTTAATTTCATCATCAATGTATCAAAATGTGTTCTTAGAATCAAAAGAGTTGCCCAGCTAAGTAGAAAAGATGAGAGGTACTCTTTATTTTGGAACTCAACCAAATATTGTCAATAAGAAAAGCAAATCAAGATGGAGGACTCCAGTATTTGTTTCAATTGAATGAATTCATGTTATAGAAGGTTCATAGGCATTGTTTTTATAATAAATATAGTCGTTAATAAAGACACAAAAGATAATTTCGTGGTCATGACAAGAAAAATATTCTTTGCATGGACAAGCAGAGCCTAATTAGCTTGAGGTGATAACAAAGACTCATAATTTAGGAATTAAATGACTTCGCATTTGCACGAAATGCAAACCAAGATGAATGATTGCTTTTGCTGATGGAAGTAAGTAGATTTGGAGTTTCAATGGTCTTTAGATTTGATTGATTGAATTAATATTTCTAGGGTGGTTTTGCCACATATGTTAATTTCATCATCAATGCATCAAAATGTGTTCTTGGAATCAAAAGAGTTGCCCAGCTAAGTAGAAATGACGAGAGGTACTCTTTATTTTGGAACTCAACCAAATATTGTCAATAAGAAAAGCAAATCAGGACGGATGACTCCACTATTTGTTTCAATTGAATGAATTCATGTAATAGAAGGTTCATAGGCATCGTTTTTATAATAAATATAGTCGTTAATAAAGACACAAAAGATAATTTCATGGTCATGACATGAAAAATATTCTTTGCAAAGACAAGGAGAGCCTAATTAGCTTGAAGTGATAACAAAGACTCATAATTTAGCAATTAAACGACTTCACATTTGCACGAAATGCAAACCAAGATGAATGATTGCTTTTGCTGATGGAAGTAAGTAAGTAGATTTGGAGTTTCAATGGTGTTGAGATTTGATTGATTGAATTAATATTCTAGGTCGTTTTGCCACATATGTTAATTTCATCATCAATGTATCAAAATGTGTTCTTGGAATCAAAAGAGTTGCCCAGCTAAGTAGAAATGATGACAGGTACTCTTTATTTTGGAACTCAACTAAAATATTGTCAATAAGAAAAGCAAATCAAGATGGAGGACTTCACTATTTGTTTCAATTGAAAGAATTTATGTTATAGAAGGTTCATGGGAATCGTTTTTATAATAAATATAGTCGTTAATAAAGACACAAAAGATAATTTCATGGTCATGACATTAAAAATATTCCTTACAAGGACAAGCAAAGCCTAATTAGCTTGAGGTGACAACAAAGACTCATAATTCAGGAATTCAATGACTTCACATTTGCACGAAATGTAAACCGAGATGAATGATTGCTTTTGTTAAGGGAAGTAAGTAGATTTAGAGTTTCAATGGTGTTTAGATTTGATTGATTGAATTAATATTCTAGGTCGTTTTGCCACATATGTTAATTTCATCATCAATGTATCAAAATGTGTTCTTTGAATCAAAAGAGTTGCCCAGCTAAGTAGAAATGACGAGAGGTACTCTTTATTTTGGAACTCAACCAAATATTGTCAATAAGAAAAGCAAATCAAGATGGAGGACTCCACTATTTGTTTCAATTGAATGAATTCATGTTATAGAAGGTTCATAGGCATCATTTTTATAATAAATATAGTCGTTAATAAAGACACAAAAGATAATTTCATGGTCATGACATGAAAAATATTCCTTGGAAGGTCAAGCAGAGCCTAATTAGCTTGAGGTGATAACAAAGACTCATAATTCAGGAATTAAATGACTTCACATTAGCACGAAATGAAAACCAAGATGAATGATTGCTTTTGTTGAGGGAAGTAAGTAGATTTAGAGTTTCAATGGTGTTGAGATTTGATTGATTGAACTAATATTTTAGGTCGTTTTGCCACATAAGTTAATTTCATCATCAATGTATCAAAATGTGTTCTTGGAATGAAAAGAGTTGCCCAGCTAAGTAGAAATGATGAGAGGTACTCTTTATTTTGGAACTCCACCAAATATTGTCAATAAGAAAAGCAAATCAAGATGGAGGACTCCAGTATTTGTTTCAATTGAATGAATTCATGTTATAGAAGGTTCATAGGCATTGTTTTTATAATAAATATAGTCGTTAATAAAGACACAAAAGATAATTTCATGGTCATGACATGAAAAATATTCTTTGCAAAGACAAGCAGAGCCTAATTAGCTTGAAATGATAACAAAGACTCATAATTTAGCAATTAAACGACTTCACATTTGCACGAAATGCAAACCAAGATGAATGATTGCTTTTGCTGATGGAAGTAAGTAGATTTGGAGTTTCAATGGTGTTGAGATTTGATTGATTGAACTAATATTTTAGGTCGTTTTGCCACATATGTTAATTTCATCATCAATGTATCAAAATGTGTTCTTGGAATCAAAAGAAGAGCCCAACTAAGTAGAAATGATGAGAGGTACTCTTTATTTTGGAACTCAACCAAATACTGTCAATAAGAAAAGAAAATCAAGATGGAGGACTTCACTATTTGTTTCAATTGAAAGAATTCATGTTATAGAAGGTTCATGGGCATTTTTATAATAAATATAGTCGTTAATAAAGACACAAATGATAATTTCATGGTCATGACATGACAAATAGTCCTTGCAACGACGAGCGGATCCTAATTAGCTTGAGGTGATAACAAAGACTCATAATTCAGGAATTCAAGGACTTCACATTTGCACGAAATGCGAACCAAGATGAATGGTTGCTTTTGTTAATTGAAGTAAGTAGATTTAGAGTTTCAATGGTGTTTAGATTTGATTGATTGAATTAATATTCTAGGTCGTTTTGCCACATATGTTAATTTCATCATCAATGTATCAAAATGTGTTCTTGGAATCAAAAGAGTTGCCCAGCTAAGTAGAAATGACGAGAGGTACTCTTTATTTTGGAACTCAACCAAATATTGTCAATAAGAAAAGCAAATCAAGATGGAGGACTCCACTATTTGTTTCAATTGAATGAATTCATGTTATAGAAGGTTCATAGGCATCGTTTTTATAATAAATATAGTCGTTAATAAAGACACAAAAGATAATTTCATGGTCATGACATGAAAAATATTCCTTGGAAGGTCAAGCAGAGCCTAATTAGCTTGAGGTGATAACAAAGACTCATAATTCAGGAATTAAATGACTTCACATTAGCACGAAATGAAAACCAAGATGAATGATTGCTTTTGTTGAGGGAAGTAAGTAGATTTAGAGTTTCAATGGTGTTGAGATTTGATTGATTGAACTAATATTTTAGGTCGTTTTGCCACATATGTTAATTTCATCATCAATGTATCAAAATGTGTTCTTGGAATCAAAAGAAGAGCCCAACTAAGTAGAAATGATGAGAGGTACTCTTTATTTTGGAACTCAACCAAATACTGTCAATAAGAAAAGAAAATCAAGATGGAGGACTTCACTATTTGTTTCAATTGAAAGAATTCATGTTATAGAAGGTTCATGGGCATTTTTATAATAAATATAGTCGTTAATAAAGACACAAATGATAATTTCATGGTCATGACATGACAAATAGTCCTTGCAACGACAAGCGGAACCTAATTAGCTTAAGGTGATAACAAAGACTCATAATTTAGGATTTAAAAGAATTAACATTTGTACGAAATGCAAACCAAGATAAATGATTGCTTTTGCTGATGGAAGTAAGTAGATTTAGAGTTTCAATGGTGTTTAGATTTGATTGATTGAATTAATATTCTAGGTCGTTTTGCCACATATGTTAATTTCATCATCAATGTATCAAAATGTGTTCTTGGAATCAAAAGTGTTGCCCAGCTAAGTAGAAATGATGAGAGGTACTCTTTATTTTGGATCTCAACAAAATATTGTCAATAAGAAAAGCAAATCAAGATGGAGGACTCTACTATTTGTTTCAATTGAATGAATTCATGTTATAGAAAGTTCATAGGCATCGTTTTTATAATAAATATAGTCGTTAATAAAGACACAAAAGATAATTTCATGGTCATGACATGAAAAATATTCCTTGGAAGGTCAAGCAGAGCCTAATTAGCTTGAGGTGATAACAAAGACTCATATTTCAGGAATTAAATGACTTCACATTAGCACGAAATGAAAACCAAGATGAATGATTGCTTTTGTTGAGGGAAGTAAGTAGATTTAGAGTTTCAATGGTGTTTAGATTTGATTGATTGAATTAAGATTCTAGGTCATTTTGCCACATATGTTAATTTCATCATCAATGTATCAAAATGTGTTCTTGGAATGAAAAGAGTTGCCCAGCTAAGTGGAAATGACGAGAGGTACTCTTTATTTTGGAACTCAACCAAATATTGTCAATAAGAAAAGCAAATCAAGATGGAGGACTCCACTATTTGTTTCAATTGAATGAATTAATGTTATAGAAGGTTCATAGGCATCGTTTTTATAATAAATATAGTCGTTAATAAAGACACAAAAGATAATTTCATGGTCATGACATGAAAAATATTCCTTGGAAGGTCAAGCAGAGCCTAATTAGCTTGAGGTGATAACAAAGACTCATAATTCAGGAATTAAATGACTTCACATTAGCACGAAATGAAAACCAAGATGAATGATTGCTTTTGTTGAGGGAAGTAAGTAGATTTAGAGTTTCAATGGTGTTTAGATTTGATTGATTGAATTAAGATTCTAGGTCGTTTTGCCACATATGTTAATTTCATCATCAATGTATCAAAATGTGTTCTTGGAATCAAAAGAGGAGCCCAACTAAGTAGCAATGATGAGAGGTACTCTTTATTTTGAAACTCAACCAAATATTGTCAATAAGAAAAGCAAATCAAGATGGAGGACTCCACTATTTGCTTCAATTCAATGAATTCATGTTATAGAAGGTTCATGGGCATCGTTTTTATAATAAATATAGTCGTTAATAAAGACACAAAAGATAATTTCATGGTCATGACATGAAAAATATTCCTTACAAGGACAAGCAAAGCCTAATTAGCTTGAGGTGACAACAAAGACCAATAATTCAGGAATTCAATGGCTTCACATTTGCACGAAATGTAAACCGAGATGAATGATTGCTTTTGTTAAGGGAAGTAAGTAGATTTAGAGTTTCAATGGAGTTTAGATTTGATTGATTGAATTAATATTCTAGGTTGTTTTGCCACATATGTTAATTTCATCATCAATGTATCAAAATGTGTTCTTGGAATCAAAAGAGGAGCCCAACTAAGTAGCAATGATGAGAGGTACTCGTTATTTTGGAACTCAACCAAATATTGTCAATAAGAAAAGCAAATCAAGATGGAGGACTCCACTATTTGTTTCAATTGAATAAATTCATGTTATAGAAGGTTCATGGGCATCGTTTTTATCATAAATATAGTCGTTAATAAAGACACAAAAGATAATTTCATGGTCATGACATGAAAAATATTCCTTACAAGGACAAGCAAAGCCTAATTAGCTTGAGGTGATAACTAAGACTCATAATTCAGGAATTCAATGACTTCACATTTGCACGAAATGCAAACCAAGATGAATGATTGCTTTTGTTGAGGGAAGTAAGTAGATTTAGAATTTCAATGGTGTTTAGATTTGATTGATTGAATTAATATTCTAGGTCGTTTTGCCACATATGTTAATTTCATCATCAATGGATCAAAATGTGTTCTTAGAAACAAAAGAGTTGCCCAGCTAAGTAGAAAAGATGAGAGGGACTCTTTATTTTCGAACTCAACCAAATATTGTCAATAAGAAAAGCAAATCAAGATGGAGGACTCCACTATTTGTTTCAATTGAATGAATTCATGTTATAGAAGGTTCATAGGCATGGTTTTTATAATAAATATAGTCATTAATAAAGACACAAAAGATAATTTCATGGTCATGACAAGAAAAATATTCTTTGCAAGGACAAGTAGAGCCTAATTAGCTTGAGGTGATGACAAAGACTCATAATTTAGGGATTAAACGACTTCGCATTTGCACGAAAAGCAAACCAAGATGAATGATTGCTTTTGCTGATGGAAGTAAGTAGATTTAGAATTTCAATGGTGTTTAGATTTGATTGATTGAATTAATATTCTAGGTCGTTTTGCCACATATGTTAATTTCATCATCAATGGATCAAAATGTGTTCTTAGAAACAAAAGAGTTGCCCAGCTAAGTAGAAATGATGAGAGGTACTCTTTATTTTGAAACTCAACCAAATATTGTCAATAAGAAAAGCAAATCAAGATGGAGGGCTCCACTATTTGTTTCAATTGAATGAATTCATGTAATAGAAGGTTCATATGCATCGTTTTTATAATAAATATGGTCGTTAATAAAGACACAAAATATAATTTCATGGTCATGACATGAAAAATATTCTTTGCAAAGACAAGGAGAGCCTAATTAGCTTGAAATGATAACAAAGACTCATAATTTAGCAATTAAACGACTTCACATTTGCACGAAATGCAAACCAAGATGAATGATTGCTTTTGCTGATGGAAGTAAGTAGATTTAGAGTTTCAATGGTGTTTAGATTTGATTGATTGAATTAATATTCTAGGTCGTTTTGCCACATATGTTAATTTCATCATCAATGTATCAAAATATGTTCTTGGAATCAGAAGAGGAGCCCAACTAAGTAGAAATGATGAGAGGTACTCTTTATTTTGGAACTCAACCAAAATATTGTCAATAAGAAAAGCAAATCAAGATGGAGGACTCCACTATTTGTTTCAATTGAATGAATTCATGTTATAGAAGGTTCATGGGCATCGTTTTTATAATAAAAATATAGTCGTTAATAAAGACACAAAAGATAATTTCATGGTCATGACATGAAAAATAGTCCTTACAACGACAAGCAAAGCCTAATTAGCTTGAGGTGATAACAAAGACTCATAATTTAGGAATTAAATGACTTTCACATTTGTACGAAATGCAAACCAAGATGAATGATTGCTTTTGTTGATGGAAGTAAGTAGATTTAGAGTTTCAATGGTGTTTAGATTTGATTGATTGAATTAATATTCTAGGTCGTTTTGCCACATATGTTAATTTCATCATCAATGTATCAAAATGTGTTCTTAGAATCAAAAGAGTTGCCCAGCTAAGTAGAAAAGATGAGAGGTACTCTTTATTTTGGAACTCAACCAAATATTGTCAATAAGAAAAGCAAATCAAGATGGAGGACTCCACTATTTGTTTCAATTGAAATGAATTCATGTTATAGAAGGTTCATAGGCATCGTTTTTTATAATAAATATATAGTCGTTAATAAAGACACAAAAGATAATTTCATGGTCATGACATGAAAAATAGTCCTTGCAACGACAAGCGGAGCCTAATTAGCTTGAGGTGATAACAAAGACTCATAATTTAGGATTTAAACGACTTCACATTTGCACGAAATGCAAACCAAGATGAATGATTGCTTTTGCTGATGGAAGTAAGTAGATTTAGAGTTTCAATGGTGTTTAGATTTGATTGATTGAATTAATATTCTAGGTGGTTTTGCCCACATATGTTAATTTCATCATCAATGTATCAAAATGTGTTCTTGGAATGAAAAGAGTTGCCCAGCTAAGTAGAAATGATGAGAGGTACTCTTTATTTTGGAACTCAACTAAAATATTGTCAATAAGAAAAGCAAATCAAGATGGAGGACTCCACTATTTGTTTCAATTGAAAGAATTCATGTTATAGAAGGTTCATGGACATCGTTTTTATAATAAATATAGTCGTTAATAAAGACACAAAAGATAATTTCATGGTCATGACATGAAAAATAGTCCTTGCAACGACAAGCGGAGCCTAATTAGCTTGAGGTGATAACAAAGACTCATAATTTAGGATTTAAACGACTTCACATTTGTACGAAATGCAAACCAAGATGAATGATTGCTTTTGCTGATGGAAGTAAGTAGATTTTGAGTTTCAATGGTGTTTAGATTTGATTGATTGAATTAATATTCTAGGTCGTTTTGCCACATATGTTAATTTCATCATCAATGTATCAAAATGTGTTCTTGGATTCAAAAGAGTTGCCCAGATAAGTAGAAATGACGAGAGGTACTCTTTATTTTGGAACTCAACAAAATATTGTCAATAAGAAAAGCAAATCAAGATGGAGGACTCCACTATTTGTTTTAATTGAATGAATTCATGTTATGGAAGGTTCATAGGCATCGTTTTTATAATAAATATGGTCGTTAATAAAGACACAAATGATAATTTCATGGTCATGACATGAAAAATATTCTTTGCAAAGACAAGCAGAGCCTAATTAGCTTGAGATGATAACAAAGACTCATAATTTAGCAATTAAACGACTTCACATTTGCACGAAATGCAAACCAAGATGAATGGTTGCTTTTGCTGATGGAAGTAAGTAGATTTAGAGTTTCAATGGTGTTTAGATTTGATTGATTGAATTAATATTCTGGGTCGTTTTGCCACATATGTTAATTTCATCATCAATGTATCAAAATGTGTTCTTGGAATCAAAAGAGTTGCCCAGCTAAGTAGAAATGATGAGAGGTACTCTTTATGGTGGAACTCAACTAAAATATTGTCAATAAGAAAAGCAAATCAAGAAGGAGGACTCCACTATTTGTTTCAATTCAATGAATTCATGTTATAGAAGGTTCATGGGCATCGTTTTTATCATAAATATAGTCGTTAATAAAGACACAAAAGATAATTTCATGGTCATGACATGAAAAATATTCCTTACAAGGACAAGCAAAGCCTAATTAGCTTGAGGTGATAACTAAGACTCATAATTCAGGAATTCAATGACTTCACATTTGCACGAAATGCAAACCAAGATGAATGATTGCTTTTGTTGAGGGAAGTAAGTAGATTTAGAGTTTCAATGGTGTTTAGATTTGATTGATTGAATTAATATTCTGGGTCGTTTTGCCACATATGTTAATTTCATCATCAATGTATCAAAATGTGTTCTTGGAATCAAAACAGTTGCCCAGCTAAGTAGAAATGACGAGAGGTACTCTTTATTTTGGAACTCAACCAAATATTGTCAATAAGAAAAGCAAATCAAGATGGAGGAGTCCACTATTTGTTGCAATTGAATGAATTCATGTTATAGAAGGTTCATAGGCATCGTTTTTATAATAAATATGGTCGTTAACACAGACACAAAAGATAATTTCATGGTCATGACATGAAAAATATTCTTTGCAAAGACAAGCAGAGCCTAATTTGCTTGAGATGATAACAAAGACTCATAATTTAGCAATTAAACGACTTCACATTTGCTCGAAATGCAAACCAAGATGAATGATTGCTTTTGCTGATGGAAGTAAGTAGATTTAGAGTTTCAATGGTGTTTAGATTTGATTGATTGAATTAATATTCTAGGTCGTTTTGCCACATATGTTAATTTCATCATCAATGTATCAAAATGTGTTCTTGGAATCAAAAGTGTTGCCCAGCTAAGTAGAAATGACGAGAGGTACTCTTTATTTTGGAACTCAACTAAAATATTGTCAATAATAAAAGCAAATCAAGATGGAGGACTTCACTATTTGTTTCAATTGAAAGAATTCATGTTATAGAAGGTTCATGGGCATCGTTTTTATAATAAATATAGTCGTTAATAAAGACACAAAAGACAATTTCATGGTCATCACATGAAAAATAGTCCTTGCAATGAAAAGCGGAGCCTAATTAGCTTGAGGTGATAACAAAGACTCATAATTTAGGATTTAAACGACTTCACATTTGTAGGAAATGCAAACCAAGATGAATGATTGCTTTTGCTGATGGAAGTAAGTAGATTTAGAGTTTCAATGGTGTTTAGATTTGATTGATTGAATTAATATTCTGGGTCGTTTTGCCACATATGTTAATTTCATCATCAATGTATCAAAATGTGATCTTGGAATGAAAAGAGTTGCCCAGCTAAGTAGAAATGATGAGAGGCACTCTTTTGTTTTGGAACTCAACTAAAATATTGTCAATAAGAAAAGCAAATCAAGATGGAGGACTTCACTATTTGTTTCAATTGAAAGAATTCATGCTATAGAAGGTTCATGGGCATCGTTTTTATAATAAATATAGTCGTTAATAAAGACACAAAAGATAATTTCATGGTCATCACATGAAAAATAGTCCTTGCAACGACAAGCGGAGCCTAATTAGCTTAAGGTGATAACGAAGACTCATAATTTAGGATTTAAATGACTTCACATTTGTACGAAATGCAAACCAACATGAATGATTACTTTTGCTGATGGAAGTAAGTAGATTTAGAGTTTCAATGGTGTTTAGATTTGATTGATTGAATTAATATTCTAGGTCGTTTTGCCACATATGTTAATTTCATCATCAATGTATCAAAATGTGTTCTTGGAATCAAAAGAGTTGCCCAGATAAGTAGAAATGACGAGAGGTACTCTTTATTTTGGAACTCAACCAAATATTGTCAATAAGAAAAGCAAATCAAGATGGAGGGCTCCACTATTTGGTTTAATTGAATGAATTCATGTTATGGAAGGTTCATAGGCATCGTTTTTATAATAAATATGGTCGTTAATAAAGACACAAATGATAATTTCATGGTCATCTCATGAGAAATAGTCCTTGCAACGACAAGCGGAGCCTAATTAGCTTGAGGTGATAACAAAGACTCATAATTTAGGATTTAAACGACTTCACATTTGTACGAAATGCAAACCAACATGAATGATTACTTTTGCTGATGGAAGTAAGTAGATTTAGAGTTTCAATGGTGTTTAGATTTGATTGATTGAATTAATATTCTGGGTCGTTTTGCCACATATGTTAATTTCATCATCAATGTATCAAAATGTGATCTTGGAATGAAAAGAGTTGCCCAGCTAAGTAGAAATGATGAGAGGCACTCTTTTGTTTTGGAACTCAACTAAAATATTGTCAATAAGAAAAGCAAATCAAGATGGAGGACTTCACTATTTGTTTCAATTGAAAGAATTCATGCTATAGAAGGTTCATGGGCATCGTTTTTATAATAAATATAGTCGTTAATAAAGACACAAAAGATAATTTCATGGTCATCACATGAAAAATAGTCCTTGCAACGACAAGCAGAGCCTAACTAGCTTCAGGTGATAACAAAGACTCATAATTTAGGATTTAAATGACTTCACATTTGTACGAAATGCAAACCAAGATGAATGATTGCTTTTGCTGATGGAAGTAAGTAGATTTAGAGTTTCAATGGTGTTTAGATTTGATTGATTGAATTAATATTCTGGGTCGTTTTGCCACATATGTTAATTTCATCATCAATGTATCAAAATGTGTTCTCGGAAGGAAAAGAGTTGCCTAGCTAAGTAGAAATGATGAGAGGTACTCTTTATTTTGGAACTCAACTAAAATATTGTCAATAAGAAAAGCAAATCAAGATGGAGGACTTAACTATTTGTTTCAATTGAAAGAATTCATGTTATAGAAGGTTCATGGGCATCGTTTTTATAATAAATATAGTCGTTAATAAAGACGGAAAAGATAATTTCATGGTCATGTCATGAAAAATAGTCCTTGCAACGACAAACGGAGCCCAATTAGCTTGAGGTGATAACAAAGACTCATAATTTAGGATTTAAACGACTTCACATTTGTACGAAATGCAAACCAAGATGAATGATTGCTTTTGCTGATGGAAGTAAGTAGATTTAGAGTTTCAATGGTGTTTAGATTTGATTGATTGAATTAATATTCTGGGTCGTTTTGCCACATATGTTAATTTCATCATCAATGTATCAAAATGTGTTCTTGGAATGAAAAGAGTTGCCCAGCTAAGTAGAAATGATGAGAGGTACTCTTTTGTTTTGGAACTCAACTAAAATATTGTCAATAAGAAAAGCAAATCAAGATGGAGGACTTCACTATTTGTTTCAATTGAAAGAATTCATGTTATTGAAGGTTCATGGGCATCGTTTTTATAATAAATATAGTCGTTAATAAAGACACAAAAGATAATTTCAGGGTCATGACATGAAAAATAGTCCTTGCAACGACAAGCGGAGCCTAATTAGCTTGAGGTGATAACAAAGACTCATAATTTAGGATTTAAACGACTTTACATTTGTACGAAATGCAAACCAAGATGAATGATTGCTTTTGCTGATGGAAGTAAGTAGATTTAGAGTTTCAATGGGGTTTAGATTTGATTGATTGAATTAATATTCTGGGTCGTTTTGCCACATGTGTTAATTTCATCATCAATGTATCAAAATGTGTTCTTGGAATGAAAAGAGTTGCCCAGCTAAGTAGAAATGATGAGAGGTGCTCTTTATTTTGGAACTCAACAAAATATTGTCAATAAGAAAAGCAAATCAAGATGGAGGACTCCACTATTTGTTTCAATTGAATGAATTCATATTATAGAAGGTTCATAGGCATCGTTTTTATAATAAATATAGTCGTTAATAAAGACACAAAAGATAATTTCATGGTCATGACATGAAAAATAGTCCTTGCAACGACAAGCGGAGCCTAATTAGCTTGAGGTGATAACAAAGACTCATAATTTAGGATTTAAACGACTTCACATTTGTACAAAATGCAAACCAAGATGAATGATTGCTTTTGCTGATGGAAGTAAGTAGATTTAGAGTTTCAATGGTGTTTAGATTTGATTGATTGAATTAATATTCTCGGTCGTTTTGCCACATATGTTAATTTCATCATCAATGTATCAAAATGTGTTCTTGGAATGAAAAGAGTTGCCCAGCTAAGTAGAAATGATGAGAGGTACTCTTTATTTTGGAACTCAACCAAATATTGTCAATAAGAAAAGCAAATCAAGATGGAGGACTCCAATATTTGTTTCAATTGAATGAATTCATGTTATAGAAGGTTCATGGACATCGTTTTTATAATAAATATAGTCGTTAAGAAAGACATAAAAGATAATTTCATGGTCATGACATGAAAAATAGTCCTTGCAACGACAAGCGGAGCCTAATTAGCCTGAGGTGATAACAAAGACTCATAATTTAGGATTTAAACGACTTCACATTTGTACAAAATGCAAACCAAGATGAATGATTGCTTTTGCTGATGGAAGTAAGTAGATTTAGAGTTTCAATGGTGTTTAGATTTGATTGATTGAATTAATATTCTCGGTCGTTTTGCCACATATGTTAATTTCATCATCAATGTATCAAAATGTGTTCTTGGAATGAAAAGAGTTGCCCAGCTAAGTAGAAATGATGAGAGGTACTCTTTTGTTTTGGAACTCAACTAAAATATTGTCAATAAGAAAAGCAAATCAAGATGGAGGACTTCACTATTTGTTTCAATTGAAAGAATTCATGTTATTGAAGGTTCATGGGCATCGTTTTTATAATAAATATAGTCGTTAATAAAGACACAAAAGATAATTTCATGGTCATGACATGAAAAATAGTCCTTGCAACGACAAGCGGAGCCTAATTAGCTTGAGGTGATAACAAAGACTCATAATTTAGGATTTAAACGACTTCACATTTGTACGAAATGCAAACCAAGATGAATGATTGCTTTTGCTGATGGAAGTAAGTAGATTTAGAGTTTCAATGGTGTTTAGATTTGATTGATTGAATTAATATTCTGGGTCGTTTTGCCACATATGTTAATTTCATCATCAATGTATCAAAATGTGTTCTTGGAATGAAAAGAGTTGCCCAGCTAAGTAGAAATGATGAGAGGTACTCTTTATTTTGGGAACTCAACTAAAATATTGTCAATAAGAAAAGCAAATCAAGATGGAGGACTTCACTATTTGTTTCAATTGAAAGAATTCATGTTATAGAAGGTTCATGGGCATCGTTTTTATAATAAATATAGTCGTTAATAAAGACACAAAAGATAATTTCATGGTCATGACATGAAAAATAGTCCTTGCAACGACAAGCGGAGCCTAATTAGCTTGAGGTGATAACAAAGACTCATAATTTAGGATTTAAACGACTTCACATTTGTACGAAATGCAAACCAAGATGAATGATTGCTTTTGCTGATGGAAGTAAGTAGATTTAGAGTTTCAATGGTGTTTAGATTTGATTGATTGAATTAATATTCTGGGTCGTTTTGCCACATATGTTAATTTCATCATCAATGTATCAAAATGTGTTCTTGGAATGAAAAGAGTTGCCCAGCTAAGCTAAGTAGAAATGATGAGAGGTACTCTTTATTTTGGAACTCAACCAAAAATATTGTCAATAAGAAAAGCAAATCAAGATGAAGGACTTCACTATTTGTTTCAATTGAAACAATTCATGTTATAGAAGGTTCTTGGGCATCTTTTGTATAATAAATATAGTCGTTAATAAAGACACAAATGATAATTTCATGGTCATGACATGACAAATAGTCCTTGCAACGACGAGCGGAGCCTAATTAGCTTGAGGTGATAACAAAGACTCATAATTTAGGATTTAAACGACTTCACATTTGTACGAAATGCAAACCAAGATGAATGATTGCTTTTGCTGATGGAAGTAAGTAGATTTAGAGTTTCAATGGTGTTTAGATTTGATTGATTGAATTAATATTCTAGGTCGTTTTGCCACATATGTTAATTTCATCATCAATGTATCAAAATGTGTTCTTGGAATGAAAAGAGTTGCCCAGCTAAGTAGAAATGATGAGAGAGGTACTCTTTATTTTGGAACTCAACCAAAATATTGTCAATAAGAAAAGCAAATCAAGATGGAGGACTCCACTATTTGTTTCAATTGAATGAATTCATGTTATAGAAGGTTCATGGGCATCGTTTTTATAATAAATATAGTCGTTAATAAAGACACAAAAGATAATTTCATGGTCATGACATGAAAAATAGTCCTTGCAACGACAAGCGGAGCCTAATTAGCTTGAGGTGATAACAAAGACTCATAATTTAGGATTTAAACGACTTCACATTTGTACGAAATGCAAACCAAGATGAATGATTGCTTTTGCTGATGGAAGTAAGCAGATTTAGAGTTTCAATGGTGTTTAGATTTGATTGATTGAATTAATATTCTTGGTCGTTTTGCCACATATGTTAATTTCATCATCAATGTATCAAAATGTGTTCTTGGAATGAAAAGAGTTGCCCAGCTAAGTAGAAATGATGAGAGGTACTCTTTATTTTGGAACTCAACCAAATATTGTCAATAAGAAAAGCAAATCAAGATGAAGGACTTCACTATTTGTTTCAATTGAAACAATTCATGTTATAGAAGGTTCTTGGGCATCTTTTGTATAATAAATATAGTCGTTAATAAAGACACAAATGATAATTTCCTGGTCATGACATGACAAATAGTCCTTGCAACGACGAGCGGAGCCTAATTAGCTTGAGGTGATAACAAAGACTCATAATTTAGGATTTAAAGGACTTCACATTTGTACGAAATGCAAACCAAGATGAATGATTGCTTTTGCTGATGGAAGTAAGTAGATTTAGAGTTTCAATGGTGTTTAGATTTGATTGATTGAATTAATATTCTGGGTCGTTTTGCCACATATGTTAATTTCATCATCAATGTATCAAAATGTGTTCTTGGAATGAAAAGAGTTGCCCAGCTAAGTAGAAATGATGAGAGAGGTACTCTTTATTTTGGGAACTCAACCAAATATTGTCAATAAGAAAAGCAAATCAAGATGAAGGACTTCACTATTTGTTTCAATTGAAACAATTCATGTTATAGAAGGTTCATGGGCATCTTTTGTATAATAAATATAGTCGTTAATAAAGACACAAAAGATAATTTCATGGTCATGACATGACAAATAGTCCTTGCAACGACGAGCGGAGCCTAATTAGCTTGAGGTGATAACAAAGACTCATAATTTAGGATTTAAACGACTTCACATTTGTACGAAATGCAAACCAAGATGAATGATTGCTTTTGCTGATGGAAGTAAGTAGATTTAGAGTTTCAATGGTGTTTAGATTTGATTGATTGAATTAATATTCTAGGTCGTTTTGCCACATATGTTAATTTCATCATCAATGTATCAAAATGTGTTCTTGGAATCAAAAGAGTTGCCCAGCTAAGTAGAAATGATGAGAGGTACTCTTTATATTGGAACTCAACTAAAATATTGTCAATAAGAAAAGCAAATCAAGATGGAGGACTCCACTATTTGTTTCAATTGAATGAATTCATGTTATAGAAGGTTCATAGGCATCGTTTTTATAATAAATATAGTCATTAATAAAGACACAAAAGATAATTTCATGCTCATGACATGAAAAATAGTCCTTGCAACGACAAGCGGAGCCTAATTAGCTTGAGGTGATAACAAAGACTCATAATTTAGGATTTAAACGACTTCACATTTGTACGAAATGCAAACCAAGATGAATGATTGCTTTTGCTGATGGAAGTAAGTAGATTTAGAGTTTCAATGGTGTTTAGATTTGATTGATTGAATTAATATTCTGGGTCGTTTTGCCACATATGTTAATTTCATCATCAATGTATCAAAATGTGTTCTTGGAATGAAAAGAGTTGCCCAGCTAAGTAGAAATGATGAGAGGTACTCTTTATTTTGGAACTCAACCAAATATTGTCAATAAGAAAAGCAAATCAAGATGAAGGACTTCACTATTTGTTTCAATTGAAACAATTCATGTTATAGAAGGTTCTTGGGCATCTTTTGTATAATAAATATAGTCGTTAATAAAGACACAAAAGATAATTTCATGGTCATGACATGAAAAATAGTCCTTGCAACGACAAGCGAAGCCTAATTAGCTTGAGGTGATAACAAAGACTCATAATTTAGGATTTAAACGACTTCACATTTGTACGAAATGCAAACCAAGATGAATGATTGCTTTTGCTGATGGAAGTAAGTAGATTTAGAGTTTCAATGGTGTTTAGATTTGATTGATTGAATTAATATTCTGGGTCGTTTTGCCACATATGTTAATTTCATCATCAATGTATCAAAATGTGTTCTTGGAATGGAAAGAGTTGCCCAGCTATGTAGAAATGATGAGAGGTACTCTTTATTTTGGAACTCAACTAAAATATTGTCAATAATAAAAGCAAATCAAGATGGAGGACTTCACTATTTGTTTCAATTGAAAGAATTCATGTTATAGAAGGTTCATGGGCATCGTTTTTATAATAAATATAGTCATTAATAAAGACACAAAAGATAATTTCATGGTCATGACATGAAAAATAGTCCTTGCAACGACAAGCGGAGCCTAATTAGCTTGAGGTGATAACAAAGACTCATAATTTAGGATTTAAACGACTTCACATTTGTACGAAATGCAAACCAAGATGAATGATGATTGCTTTTGCTGATGGAAGTAAGTAGATTTAGAGTTTCAATGGTGTTTAGATTTGATTGATTGAATTAATATTCTGGGTCGTTTTGCCACATATGTTAATTTCATCATCAATGTATCAAAATGTGTTCTTGGAATGAAAAGAGTTGCCCAGCTAAGTAGAAATGATGAGAGGTACTCTTTATTTTGGAACTCAACCAAATATTGTCAATAAGAAAAGCAAATCAAGATGAAGGACTTCACTATTTGTTTCAATTGAAACAATTCATGTTATAGAAGGTTCTTGGGCATCTTTTGTATAATAAATATAGTCGTTAATAAAGACACAAATGATAATTTCCTGGTCATGACATGACAAATAGTCCTTGCAACGACGAGCGGAGCCTAATTAGCTTGAGGTGATAACAAAGACTCATAATTTCGGATTTAAACGACTTCACATTTGTACGAAATGCAAACCAAGATGAATGATTGCTTTTGCTGATGGAAGTAAGTAGATTTAGAGTTTCAATGGTGTTTAGATTTGATTGATTGAATTAATATTCTGGGTCGTTTTGCCACATATGTTAATTTCATCATCAATGTATCAAAATGTGTTCTTGGAATGAAAAGAGTTGCCCAGCTAAGTAGAAATGATGAGAGGTACTCTTTATTTTGGAACTCAACCAAATATTGTCAATAAGAAAAGCAAATCAAGATGAAGGACTTCACTATTTGTTTCAATTGAAACAATTCATGTTATAGAAGGTTCTTGGGCATCTTTTGTATAATAAATATAGTCGTTAATAAAGACACAAATGATAATTTCCTGGTCATGACATCACAAATAGTCCTTGCAACGACGAGCGGAGCCTAATTAGCTTGAGGTGATAACAAAGACTCATAATTTTGGATTTAAACGACTTCACATTTGTACGAAATGCAAACCAAGATGAATGATTGCTTTTGCTGATGGAAGTAAGTAGATTTAGAGTTTCAATGGTGTTTAGATTTGATTGATTGAATTAATATTCTAGGTCGTTTTGCCACATATGTTAATTTCATCATCAATGTATCAAAATGTGTTCTTGGAATCAAAAGAGGAGCCCAACTAAGTAGAAACGATGAGAGGTACTCTTTATTTTGGAACTCAACCAAATATTGTCAATAAGAAAAGCAAATCAAGATGGAGGACTCCACTATTTGTTTAAATTGAATGAATTCATGTTATAGAAGGTTCATAGACATCGTTTTTATAATAAATATGGTCGTTAATAAAGACGCAAAACATAATTTCATGGTCATGACAAGAAAAATATTCTTTGCAAGGACAAGCAGAGCCTAATTAGCTTGAGGTGATAACAAAGACTCATAATTCAGGATTTAAATGACTTCACATTAGCACGAAATGAAAACCAAGATGAATGATTGCTTTTGTTGAGGGAAGTAAGTAGATTTAGAGTTTCAATGGTGTTTAGATTTGATTGATTGAATTAATATTTTAGGTCGTTTTGCCACATATGTTAATTTCATCATCAATGTATCAAAATGTGTTCTTAGAATCAAAAGAGTTGCCCAGCTAAGTAGAAATGATGAGATGTACTCTTTATTTTAAAACTCAACTAAATATTGTCAATAAGAAAAGCAAATCAAGATGGAGGACTCCACTATTTGTTTCAATTGAATGAATTCATGTTATAGAAGGTTCATAGGCATCGTTTTTATAATAAATATAGTCGTTAATAAAGACGCAAAAGATAATTTCATCATCATGACAAGAAAAATATTCTTTGCAAGGACAAGCAGAACCTAATTAGCTTGAGGTGATAACAAAGACTCATAATTCAGGATTTAAATGACTTCACATTAGCACGAAATGAAAACCAAGATGAATGATTGCTTTTGTTGAGGGAAGTAAGTAGATTTAGAGTTTGAATGGTGTTTAGATTTGATTGATTGAATTAATATTTTAGGTCGTTTTGCCACATATGTTAATTTCATCATCAATGTATCAAAATGTGTTCTTGGAATCAAAAGAGGAGCCCAACTATGTAGAAACGATGAGAGGTACTCTTTATTTTGGAACTCAACCAAATATTATCTATAAGAAAAGCAAATCAAGATGGAGGACTCCACTATTTGTTTCAATTGAATGAATTCATGTTATAGAAGGTTCATAGGCATCGTTTTTATAATAAATATAGTCGTTAATAAAGACACAAAAGATAATTTCATGGTCATGACATGAAAAATATTCCTTGCAATGACGAGCGGAGCCTAATTAGCTTGAGGTGATAACAAAGACTCATAATTCAGGAATTAAACGACTTCACATTTGCACGAAATACAAACCAAGATGAATGATTGCTTTTCTTAATTGAAGTAAGTAGATTTAGAGTTTCACTGGTGTTTAGATTTGATTGATTGAATTAATATTCTAGGTCGTTTTGGCACATATGTTAATGTCATCATCAAAGTATCAAAAGCTGTTCTTGGAATCAAAAGAGGAGCCCAGCTAAGTAGAAATGATGAGAGGTACTCTTTATTTTGGAACTCAACCAAATATTATCAATAAGAAAAGCAAATCAAGATGGAGGACTCCACTATTTGTTTCAATTGAATGAATTCATGTTATAGAAGGTTCATACGCATCGTTTTCATATTAAATATAGTCGTTAATAAAGACGCAAAAGATAATTTCATGGTCATGACAAGAAAAATATTCTTTGCAAGGACAAGCAGAGCCTAATTAGCTTGAGGTGATAACAAAGACTCATAATTCAGGATTTAAATGACTTCATATTAGCAAGAAAAGAAAACCAAGATGAATGAGTGCTTTTGTTGGGGGAAGTAAGTAGATTTAGAGTTTCAAAGGTGTTTAGATTTGATTGATTGAATTAATATTTTAGGTCGTTTTGCCACATATGTTAATTTCATCATCAATGTATCAAAATGTGTTCTTGGAATCAAAAGAGGAGCCCAACTAAGTAGAAACGATGAGAGGTACTCTTTATTTTGGAACTCAACCAAATATTATCTATAAGAAAAGCAAATCAAGATGGAGGACTCCACTATTTGTTTCAATTGAATGAATTCATGTTATAGAAGGTTCATAGGCATCGTTTTTATAATAAATATAGTCATTAATAAAGACACAAAAGATAATTTCATGGTCATGACATGAAAAATATTCCTGGCAAGGACAAGCAGAGCCTAATTAGCTTGAGGTGATAACAAAGACTCATAATTCAGGAATTCAATGACTTCACTTTTGCACGAAATGCAAACCAAGATGAATGATTGCTTTTGTTGAGAGAAGTAAGTAGATTTAGAGTTTCAATGTTGTTTAGATTTGATTGATTGAATTAATATTCTAGGTCATTTTGCCACATATGTTAATTTCATCATCAATGTATCAAAATGCGTTCTTAGAATCAAAAGAGTTGCCCAGCTAAGTAGAAATGACAAGAGGTACTCTTTATTTTGGAACTCAACCAAATATTGTCAATAAGAAAAGCAAATCAAGATGGAGGACCCCACTATTTGATTCAATTGAATGAATTCATGTTATAGAAGGTTCATAGGCATCGTTTTTATAATAAATATAGTCGTTAATAAAGACACAAAAGATAATTTCATGGTCATGACATGAAAAATATTCCTTGCAACGACGAGCGGAGCCTAATTAGCTTGAGGTGATAACAAAGACTCATAATTCAGGAATTAAACGACTTCATATTTGCACGAAATGTAAACCAAGATCAATGATTGCTTTTCTTAATTGAAGTAACTAGATTTAGAGTTTCACTGGTGTTTAGATTTGATTGATTGAATTAATATTCTAAGTCGTTCTGCCACATATGTTAATTTCATCATCAATGTATCAAAATATGTTCTTGGAATCAAAAGAGGAGCCCAGCTAGGTAGAAATGATGAGAGGTACTCTTTATTTTGGAACTCAACCAAATATTATCAATAAGAAAAGCAAATCAAGATGGAGGACTCCACTATTTGTTTCAATTGAATGAATTCATGTTATAGAAGGTTCATAGGCATAATTTTTATAATAAATATAGTCGTTAATAAAGACGCAAAAGATAATTTCATGGTCATGACATGAAAAATATTCTTTACAAAGACAAGCAGAGCGTAATTAGCTTGAGGTGATAACAAAGACTCATAATTCAGGAATTCAATGACTTCACATTAGCACAAAATGAAAACCAAGATGAATGATTGCTTTTGTTGAGGGAAGTAAGTAGATTTAGAGTTTCAATGGTGTTTAGATTTGATTGATTGAATTAATATTTTAGGTCGTTTTGCCACATATGTTAATTTCATCATCAATGTATCAAAATGTGTTCTTGGAATCAAAAGAGGAGCCCAACTAAGTAGAAATGATGAGAGGTACTCTTTATTTTGGAACTCAACCAAATATTATCAATAACAAAAGCAAATCAAGATGGAGGACTCCACTATTTGTTTCAATTGAATGAATTCATGTTATAGAAGGTTCATAGGCATCGTTTTTATAATAAATATAGTCGTTAATAAAGACACAAAAGATAATTTCATGGTCATGACATGAAAAATATTCCTTGCAAGGACAAGCAAAGCCTAATTAGCTTGAGGTGATAACAAAGACTCATAATTCAGGAATTCAATGACTTCACATTAGCACAAAATGAAAACCAAGATGAATGATTGCTTTTGTTGAGGGAAGTAAGTAGATTTAGAGTTTCAATGGTGTGTAGATTTGATTGATTGAATTAATATTTTAGGTCGTTTTGCCACATATGTTAATTTCATCATCAATGTATCAAAATGTGTTCTTGGAATCAAATGAGGAGCCCGACTAAGTAGAAATGATGAGAGGTACTCTTTATTTTGGAACTCAACCAAATATTATCAATAACAAAAGCAAATCAAGATGGAGGACTCCACTATTTGTTTCAATTGAAAGAATTCATGTTATAGAAGGTTCATAGGCATCGTTTTTATAATAAATATAGTCGTTAATAAAGACACAAAAGATAATTTCATGGTCATGACATGAAAAATATTCCTGGCAAGGACAAGCAGAGCCTAATTAGCTTGAGGTGATAACAAAGACTCATAATTCAGGAATTCAATGACTTCACATTTGCACGAAATGCAAACCAAGATGAATGATTGCTTTTGTTGAGGGAAGTAAGTAGATTTAGAGTTTCAATGTTGTTTAGATTTGATTGATTGAATTAATATTCTAGGTCATTTTGCCACATATGTTAATTTCATCATCAATGTATCAAAATGCGTTCTTAGAATCAAAAGAGTTGCCCAGCTAAGTAGAAATGACAAGAGGTACTCTTTATTTTGGAACTCAACCAAATATTGTCAATAAGAAAAGCAAATCAAGATCGAGGACCCCACTATTTGTTTCAATTGAATGAATTCATGTTATAGAAGGTTCATAGGCATCGTTTTTATAATAAATATAGTCGTTAATAAAGACACAAAAGATAATTTCATGGTCATGACATGAAAAATATTCCTTGCAACGACGAGCGGAGCCTAATTAGCTTGAGGTGATAACAAAGACTCATAATTCAGGAATTAAACGACTTCACATTTGCACGAAATGTAAACCAAGATCAATGATTGCTTTTCTTAATTGAAGTAACTAGATTTAGAGTTTCAGTGGTGTTTAGATTTGATTGATTGAATTAATATTCTAGGTCGTTCTGCCACATATGTTAATTTCATCATCAATGTATCAAAATATGTTCTTGGAATCAAAAGAGGAGCCCAGCTAGGTAGAAATGATGAGAGGTACTCTTTATTTTGGAACTCAACCAAATATTATCAATAAGAAAAGCAAATCAAGATGGAGGACTCCACTATTTGTTTCAATTGAATGAATTCATGTTATAGAAGGTTCATAGGCATCGTTTTTATAATAAATATAGTCGTTAATAAAGACACAAAAGATAATTTCATGGTCATGACATGAAAAATATTCTTTGCAAAGACAAGCAGAGCCTAATTAGCTTGAGGTGATAACAAAGACTCATAATTCAGGAATTCAATGACTTCACATTAGCACAAAATGAAAACCAAGATGAATGATTGCTTTTGTTGAGGGAAGTAAGCAGATTTAGAGTTTCAATGGTGTTTAGATTTGATTGATTGAATTAATATTTTAGGTCGTTTTGCCACATATGTTAATTTCATCATCAATGTATCAAAATGTGTTCTTGGAATCAAAAGAGGAGCCCAACTAAGTAGAAATGATGAGAGGTACTCTTTATTTTGGAACTCAACCAAATATTATCAATAACAAAAGCAAATCAAGATGGAGGACTCCACTATTTGTTTCAATTGAATGAATTCATGTTATAGAAGGTTCATAGGCATCGTTTTTATGATAAATATAGTCGTTAATAAAGACACAAAAGATAATTTCATGGTCATGACATGAAAAATATTCCTGGCAAGGACAAGCAGAGCCTAATTAGCTTGAGGTGATAACAAAGACTCATAATTCAGGAATTCAATGACTTCACATTTGCACGAAATGCAAACCAAGATGAATGATTGCTTTTGTTGAGGGAAGTAAGTAGATTTAGAGTTTCAATGGGGTTTAGATTTGATTGATTGAATTAATATTCTAGGTCATTTTGCCACATATGTTAATTTCATCATCAATGTATCAAAATGCGTTCTTAGAATCAAAAGAGTTGCCCAGCTAGGTAGAAATGACAAGAGGTACTCTTTATTTTGGAACTCAACCAAATATTATCAATAACAAAAGCAAATCAAGATGGAGGACTCCACTATTTGTTTCAATTGAATGAATTCATGTTATAGAAGGTTCATAGGCATCGTTTTTATAATAAATATAGTCGTTAATAAAGACACAAAAGATAATTTCATGGTCATGACATGAAAAATATTCCTGGCAAGGACAAGCAGAGCCTAATTAGCTTGAGGTGAGAACAAAGACTCATAATTCAGGAATTAAACGACTTCACATTTGCACGAAATACAAACCAAGATGAATGATTGCTTTTGTTAATTGAAGTAAGTAGATTTAGAGTTTCACTGGTGTTTAGATTTGATTGATTGAATTAATATTCTAGGTCGTTTTGGCACATATGTTAATTTCATCATCAAAGTATCAAAATCTGTTCTTGGAATCAAAAGAGGAGCCCAGCTAAGTAGAAATGATGAGAGGTACTCTTTATTTTGGAACTCAACCAAATATTATCAATAAGAAAAGCAAATCAAGATGGAGGACTCCACTATTTGTTTCAATTGAATGAATTCATGTTATAGAAGGTTCATACGCATCGTTTTTATAATAAATATAGTCGTTAATAAAGACGCAAAAGACAATTTCATGGTCATGACAAGAAAAATATTCTTTGCAAGGACAAGCAGAGCCTAATTAGCTTGAGGTGATAACAAAGACTCATAATTCAGGATTTAAATGACTTCATATTAGAACGAAAAGAAAACCGAGATGAATGAGTGCTTTTGTTGGGGGAAGTAAGTAGATTTAGAGTTTCAATGGTGTTTAGATTTGATTGATTGAATTAATATTTTAGGTCGTTTTGCCACATATGTTAATTTCATCATCAATGTATCAAAATGTGTTCTTGGAATCAAAAGAGGAGCCCAACTAAGTAGAAACGATGAGAGGTACTCTTTATTTTGGAACTCAACCAAATATTATCTATAAGAAAAGCAAATCAAGATGGAGGACTCCACTATTTGTTTCAATTGAATGAATTCATGTTATAGAAGGTTCATAGGCATCGTTTTTATAATAAATATAGTCATTAATAAAGACACAAAAGATAATTTCATGGTCATGACATGAAAAATATTCCTTGCAACGACGAGCAGAGCCTAATTAGCTTGAGGTGATAACAAAGACTCATAATTCAGGAATTAAACGACTTCACATTTGCACGAAATACAAACCAAGATGAATGATTGCTTTTGTTAATTGAAGTAAGTAGATTTAGAGTTTCAATGGTGTTTAGATTTGATTGATTGAATTAATATTTTAGGTCGTTTTGCCACATATGTTAATTTCATCATCAATGTATCAAAATGTGTTCTTGGAATCAAAAGAGGAGCCCAACTAAGTAGAAATGATGAGAGGTACTCTTTATTTTGGAACTCAACCAAATATTATCAATAACAAAAGCAAATCAAGATGGAGGACTCCACTATTTGTTTCAATTGAATGAATTCATGTTATAGAAGTTTCATAGGCATCGTTTTTATAATAAATATAGTCGTTAATAAAGACACAAAAGATAATTTCATGGTCATGACATGAAAAATATTCCTTGCAAGGACAAGCAAAGCCTAATTAGCTTGAGGTGATAACAAAGACTCATAATTCAGGAATTCAATGACTTCACATTAGCACAAAATGAAAACCAAGATGAATGATTGTTTTTATTGAGGGAAGTAAGTAGATTTAGAGTTTCAATGGTGTTTAGATTTGATTGATTGAATTAATATTCTAGGTCGTTTTGCCACATATGTTAATTTCATCATCAATGTATCAAAATGTGTTCTTGGAATGAAAAGAGTTGCCCAGCTAAGTAGAAATGATGAGAGGTACTCTTTATTTTGGAACTCAACCAAATATTGTCAATAACAAAAGCAAATCAAGATGGAGGACTCCATTATTTGTTTCAATTGAATGAATTCATGTTATAGAAGGTTCATAGGCATCATTTTTATAATAAATATAGTCGTTAATAAAGACACAAAAGATAATTTCATGGTCATGACATGAAAAATAGTCCTTGCAACGACGAGCGCAGTCTAATTAGCTTGAGGTGATAAGAAAGACTCATAACTGAGGAATTAAACGACGTCACATTTGCACGAAATGCAAACCAAGATCAATGATTGCTTTTGCTGATGGAAGTAAGGAGATTTAGAGTTTCAATGGTGTTTAGATTTCATTGATTGAATTTATATTCTAGGTCATTTTGCCACATATGTTAATTTCATCATCAATGTATCAAAATGTGTTCTTGGAATCAAAAGAGTTGCCCAGCTAAGTAGAAATGATGAGAGGTACTCTTTATTTTGGAACTCAACCAAATATTGTCAATAACAAAAGCAAATCAAGATGGAGGACTCCATTATTTGTTTCAATTGAATGAATTCATGTTATAGAAGGTTCATAGGCATCATTTTTATAATAAATATAGTCGTTAATAAAGACACAAAAGATAATTTCATGGTCATGACATGAAAAATAGTCCTTGCAACGACGAGCGCAGTCTAATTAGCTTGAGGTTATAAGAAAGACTCATAACTGAGGAATTAAACAACATCACATTGGCACGAACTGCAAACCAAGATGAATCATTACTTTTGCTGATGGAAGCAAGTAGATTTAGAGTTTCAATGTTGTTTAGATTTGATTGATTGAATTAATATTCTAGGTCGTTTTGCCACATATCTTAATTTCATCATCAATGTATCAAAATGTGTTCTTGGAATCAAAAGAGTTGCCCAGCTAAGTAGAAATGATGAGAGGTACTCTTTATTTTGGAACTCAAACAAATATTGTCTATAAGTACAGCAAATCAAGATGGAGGACTTCACTATTTGTTTCACTTGAAAGAATTCATGTTATAGAAGGTTCATGGGCATCGTTTTTAAAATAAATATAGTCGTTAATAAAGACAAAAAAGATAATTTCATGGTCATGACATGAAAAATAGTCCTTGCAACGACGAGCGCAGTCTAATTAGCTTGAGGTGATAAGAAAGACTCATAACTGAGGAATTAAACGACGTCACATTTGCACGAAATGCAAACCAAGATCAATGATTGCTTTTGCTGATGGAAGTAAGGAGATTTAGAGTTTCAATGGTGTTTAGATTTCATTGATTGAATTTATATTCTAGGTCATTTTGCCACATATGTTAATTTCATCATCAATGTATCAAAATGTGTTCTTGGAATCAAAAGAGTTGCCTAGCTAAGTAGAAATGATGACAGGTACTCTTTATTTTGGAACTCAAACAAATATTGTCAATTAGTACATCAAATCAAGATGTAGGACTTCACTATTTGTTTCAATTGAAAGAATTCATGTTATAGAAGGTTCATGGGCATCGTTTTTATAATAAATATAGTCGTCAATAAAGACACAAAAGATAATTTTGAGGTCATGAGATGAAAAATATTTTTTGCAAGGACAAGCAGAGCCTAATTAGCTTGAGGGGATAACAAAGACTCATAATTTAGGAATTAAATGACTTCACATTTGCACGAAATGCAAACCAAGATGAATGATTGCTTTTGCTGATGGAAGTAAGTAGATTTAGAGTTTCAATGGTGTTTAGATTTGACTGATTGAATTAATATTCTAGGTCCTTTTGCAACATATGTTAATTTCATCATCAATGTATCAAAATGTGTTCTTGGAATCAAAAGAGTTGCCCAGCTAAGTAGAAATGATGAGAGGTACTCTTTATTTTGGAACCCAACCAAATATTGTCAATAACAAAAGCAAATCAAGATGGAGGACTCCACTATTTGTTTCAATTGAATGAATTCATGTTATAGAAGGTTCATCGGCATCGTTTTTATAATAAATATTGTTGTTAATAAAGACACAAAAGATAATTTCATGGTCATGGCATGAAAAATAGTCCTTGCAATGACAAGCGGAGCCTAATTAGCATGAGGTGACAACAAAGACTCATAATTTAGGATTTAAACGACTTCACATTTGTACGAAATGCAAACCAAGATGAATGATTGCTTTTGCTGATGGAAGTAAGTAGATTTAGAGTTTCAATGGTGTTTAGATTTGATTGATTGAATTAATATTCTAGGTCGTTTTGCCACATATGTTAATTTCATCATCAATGTATCAAAATGTGTTCTTGGAATGAAAAGAGTTGCCCAGCTAAGTAGAAATGATGAGAGGTACTCTTTATTTTGGAACTCAACCAAATATTGTCAATAACAAAAGCAAATCAAGATGGAGGACTCCACTATTTGTTTCAATTGAATGAATTCATGTTATAGAAGGTTCATAGGCATCATTTTTATAATAAATATAGTCGTTAATAAAGACAGAAAAGATAATTTCATGGTCACGACATGAAAAATATTCCTTGCAAGGACAAGCAGAGCCTAATTAGCTTGAGGTGATAACAAAGACTTATAATTCAGGAATTCAATGACTTCACATTTGCACGAAATGCAAACCAAGACGAATGATTGCTTTTGTTAAGGGAGGTAAGTAGATTTAGAGTTTCAATGGTGTTTAGATTTGATTGATTGAATTAATATTCTAGGTCATTTTGCCACATATGTTAATTTCATCATCAATGTATCAAAATGCGTTCTTAGAATCAAAAGAGTTGCCCAGCTAAGTAGAAATGACGAGAGGTGCTCTTTATTTTGGAACTCAACCAAATATTGTCAATAAGAAAAGCAAATCAAGATGGAGGACCCCACTATTTGTTTCAATTGAATGAATTCATGTTATAGAAGGTTCATAGGCATCGTTTTTATAATAAATATAGTCGTTAATAAAGACACAAAAGATAATTTCATGGGCATGACATGAAAAATATTCCTTGCAACGACGAGCGGAGCCTAATTAGCTTGAGGTGATAACAAAGACTCATAATTCAGGAATTAAACGACTTCACATTTGCACGAAATGTAAACCAAGATCAATGATTGCTTTTCTTAATTGAAGTAACTAGATTTAGAGTTTCACTGGTGTTTAGATTTGATTGATTGAATTAATATTCTAGGTCATTTTGCCACATATGTTAATTTCATCATCAATGTATCAAAATATGTTCTTGGAATCAAAAGAGGAGCAAAGCTAAGTAGAAATGATGAGAGGTACTCTTTATTTTGGAACTCAACCAAATATTGTCAATAAGAAAAGCAAATCAAGATGGAGGACTCCACTATTTGTTTCAATTGAATGAATTCATGTTATAGGAGGTTCATAGACATCGTTTTTATAATAAATATGGTCGTTAATAAAGACACAAAAGATAATTTCAAGGTCATGACATGAAAAATATTCTTTGCAAAGACAAGCATAGCCTAATTAGCTTGAGATGATAACAAAGACTCATAATTTAGCAATTAAACGACTTCACATTTGCACGAAATGCAAACCAAGATGAATGATTGCTTTTGCTGATGGAAGTAAGTAGATTTAGAGTTTCAATGGTGTATAGATTTGATTGATTGAATTAATATTCTAGGTCGTTCTGCCACATATGTTAATTTCATCATCAATGTATCAAAATCTGTTCTTGGAATGGAAAGAGTTGCCCAGCTAAGTAGAAATGATCAGAGGTACTCTTTATTTTGGAACTCAACCAAATATTGTCAATAAGAAAAGCAAATCAAGATGGAGGACCCCACTATTTGTTTCAATTGAATGAATTCATGTTATAGAAGGTTCATAGGCATCGTTTTTATAATAAATATAGTCGTTAATAAAGACAGAAAAGATAATTTCATGGTCATGACATGAAAAATATTCCTTGCAAGGACAAGCAAAGCCAAATTAGCTTGAGGTGATAACAAAGACTCATAATTCAGGAATTCAATGACTTCACATTTGCACGAAATGAAAACCAAGATGAATGATTGCTTTTGTTGAGGGAAGTAAGTAGATTTAGAGTTTCAATGGTGTTTAGATTTGATTGATTGAATTAATATTTTAGGTCGTTTTGCCACATATGTTAATTTCATCATCAATGTATCAATATGTGTTCTTAGAATCAAAAGAGTTGCCCAGCTAAGTAGAAATGATGAGATGTACTCTTTATTTTGGAAACTCAACCAAATATTGTCAATAAGAAAAGCAAATCAAGATGGAGGACTCCACTATTTGTTTCAATTGAATGAATTCATGTTATAGAAGGTTCATCGGCATCGTTTTTATAATAAATATTGTCGATAATAAAGACACAAAAGATAATTTCATGGTCATGACATGAAAAATAGTCCTTGCAACGACAAGCGGAGCCTAATTAGCATGAGGTGATAACAAAGACTCATAAATTTAGGATTTAAACGACTTCACATTTGTACGAAATGCAAACCAAGATGAATGATTGCTTTTGCTGATGGAAGTAAGTAGATTTAGAGTTTCAATGGTGTTTAGATTTGATTGATTGAATTAATATTCTAGGTCGTTTTGCCACATATGTTAATTTCATCATCAATGTATCAAAATGTGTTCTTGGAATGAAAAGAGTTGCCCAGCTAAGTAGAAATGATGAGAGGTACTCTTTATTTTGGAACTCAACCAAATATTGTCAATAACAAAAGCAAATCAAGATGGAGGACTCCACTATTTGTTTCAATTGAATGAATTCATGTTATAGAAGGTTCATAGGCATCATTTTTATAATAAATATAGTCGTTAATAAAGACACAAAAGATAATTTCATGGTCATGACATGAAAAATATTCCTTGCAAGGACAAGCAGAGCCTAATTAGCTTGAGGTGACAACAAAGACTTATAATTCAGGAATTCAATGACTTCACATTTGGACGAAATGCAAACCAAGACGAATGATTGCTTTTGTTGAGGGAGGTAAGTAGATTTAGAGTTTCAATGGTGTTTAGATTTGATTGATTGAATTAATATTCTAGATCATTTTGCCACATATGTTAATTTCATCATCAATGTATCAAAATGCGTTCTTAGAATCAAAAGAGTTGCCCGGCTAAGTAGAAATGACGAGAGGTACTCTTTATTTTGGAACTCAACCAAATATTGTCAATAAGAAAAGCAAATCAAGATATAGGACCCCACTATTTGTTTCAATTGAATGAATTCATGTTATAGAAGGTTCATAGGCATCGTTTTTATAATAAATATAGTCGTTAATAAAGACACAAAAGATAATTTCATGGTCATGACATGAAAAATATTCCTTGCAACGACGAGCGGAGCCTAATTAGCTTGAGGTGATAACAAAGACTCATAATTCAGGAATTAAACGACTTCACATTTGCACGAAATGTAAACCAAGATCAATGATTGCTTTTCTTAATTGAAGTAACTAGATTTAGAGTTTCACTGGTGTTTAGATTTGATTGATTGAATTAATATTCTAGGTCATTTTGCCACATATGTTAATTTCATCATCAATGTATCAAAATATGTTCTTGGAATCAAAAGAGGAGCAAAGCTAAGTAGAAATGATGAGAGGTACTCTTTATTTTGGAACTCAACCAAATATTGTCAATAAGAAAAGCAAATCAAGATGGAGGACTCTACTATTTGTTTCAATTGAATGAATTCATGTTATAGAAGGTTCATAGACATCGTTTTTATAATAAATATGGTCATTAATAAAGACACAAAAGATAATTTCAAGGTCATGACATGAAAAATATTCTTTGCAAAGACAAGCATAGCCTAATTAGCTTGAGATGATAACAAATACTCATAATTTAGCAATTAAACGACTTCACATTTGCACGAAATGCAAACCAAGATGAATGATTGCTTTTGCTGATGGAAGTAAGTAGATTTAGAGTTTCAATGGTGTATAGATTTGATTGATTGAATTAATATTCTAGGTCGTTCTGCCACATATGTTAATTTCATCATCAATATATCAAAATGTTTTCTTGGAATGAAAAGAGTTGCCCAGCTAAGTAGAAATGATCAGAGGTACTCTTTATTTTGGAACTCAACCAAATATTGTCAATAAGAAAAGCAAATCAAGATGGAGGACCCCACTATTTGTTTCAATTGAATGAATTCATGTTATAGAAGGTTCATAGGCATCGTTTTTATAATAAATATAGTCGTTAATAAAGACAGAAAAGATAATTTCATGGTCATGACATGAAAAATATTCCTTGCAAGGACAAGCAAAGCCAAATTAGCTTGAGGTGATAACAAAGACTCATAATTCAGGAATTCAATGACTTCACATTTGCACGAAATGAAAACCAAGATGAATGATTGCTTTTGTTGAGGGAAGTAAGTAGATTTAGAGTTTCAATGGTGTTTAGATTTGATTGATTGAATTAATATTTTAGGTCGTTTTGCCACATATGTTAATTTCATCATCAATGTATCAATATGTGTTCTTAGAATCAAAAGAGTTGCCCAGCTAAGTAGAAATGATGAGATGTACTCTTTATTTTGGAACTCAACCAAATATTGTCAATAAGAAAAGCAAATCAAGATGGAGGACTCCACTATTTGTTTCAATTGAATGAATTCATGTTATAGAAGGTTCATCGGCATCGTTTTTATAATAAATATTGTCGTTAATAAAGACACAAAAGATAATTTCATGGTCATGACATGAAAAATAGTCCTTGCAACGACAAGCGGAGCCTAATTAGCATGAGGTGATAACAAAGACTCATAATTTAGGATTTAAACGACTTCACATTTGTACGAAATGCAAACCAAGATGAATGATTGCTTTTGCTGATGGAAGTAAGTAGATTTAGAGTTTCAATGGTGTTTAGATTTGATTGATTGAATTAATATTCTAGGTCGTTTTGCCACATATGTTAATTTCATCATCAATGTATCAAAATGTGTTCTTGGAATGAAAAGAGTTGCCCAGCTAAGTAGAAATGATGAGAGGTACTCTTTATTTTGGAACTCAACCAAATATTGTCAATAACAAAAGCAAATCAAGATGGAGGACTCCATTATTTGTTTCAATTGAATGAATTCATGTTATAGAAGGTTCATAGGCATCATTTTTATAATAAATATAGTCGTTAATAAAGACACAAAAGATAATTTCATGGTCATGACATGAAAAATATTCCTTGCAAGGACAAGCAGAGCCTAATTAGCTTGAGCTGATAACAAAGACTTATAATTCAGGAATTCAATGACTTCACATTTGCACGAAATGCAAACCAAGACGAATGATTGCTTTTGTTGAGGGAGGTAAGTAGATTTAGAGTTTCAATGGTGTTTAGATTTGATTGATTGAATTAATATTCTAGGTCATTTTGCCACATATGTTACTTTCATCATCAATGTATCAAAATGCGTTCTTAGAATCAAAAGAGTTGCCCGGCTAAGTAGAAATGATGAGAGGTACTCTTTATTTTGGAACTCAACCAAATATTGTCAATAAGAAAAGCAAATCAAGATGGAGGACCCCACTATTTGTTTTTCAATTGAATGAATTCATGTTATAGAAGGTTCATAGGCATCGTTTTTTATAATAAATATAGTCGTTAATAAAGACACAAAAGATAATTTCATGGTCATGACATGAAAAATATTCCTTGCAACGACGAGCGGAGCCTAATTAGCTTGAGGTGATAACAAAGACTTATAATTCAGGAATTAAACGACTTCACATTTGCACGAAATGTAAACCAAGATCAATGATTGCTTTTCTTAATTGAAGTAACTAGATTTAGAGTTTCACTGGTGTTTAGATTTGATTGATTGAATTAATATTCTAGGTCATTTTGCCACATATGTTAATTTCATCATCAATGTATCAAAATATGTTCTTGGAATCAAAAGAGGAGCAAAGCTAAGTAGAAATGATGAGAGGTACTCTTTATTTTGGAACTCAACCAAATATTGTCAATAAGAAAAGCAAATCAAGATGGAGGACTCCACTATTTGTTTCAATTGAATGAATTCATGTTATAGAAGGTTCATAGACATCGTTTTTATAATAAATATGGTCGTTAATAAAGACACAAAAGATAATTTCAAGGTCATGACATGAAAAATATTCTTTGCAAAGACAAGCATAGCCTAATTAGCTTGAGATGATAACAAAGACTCATAATTTAGCAATTAAACGACTTCACATTTGCACGAAATGCAAACGAAGATGAATGATTGCTTTTGCTGATGGAAGTAAGTAGATTTAGAGTTTCAATGCTGTATAGATTTGATTGATTGAATTAATATTCTAGGTCGTTCTGCCACATATGTTAATTTCATCATCAATGTATCAAAATGTGTTCTTGGAATGAAAAGAGTTGCCCAGCTAAGTAGAAATGATCAGAGGTACTCTTTATTTTGGAACTCAACCAAATATTGTCAATAAGAAAAGCAAATCAAGATGGAGGACCCCACTATTTGTTTCAATTGAATGAATTCATGTTATAGAAGGTTCATAGGCATCGTTTTTATAATAAATATAGTCGTTAATAAAGACACAAAAGATAATTTCGTGGTCATGACATGAAAAATATTCCTTGCAAGGACAAGCAAAGCCTAATTAGCTTGAGGTGATAACAAAGACTCATCATAATTCAGGAATTCAATGACTTCATCACATTTGCAGGAAATGAAAAACCAAGATGAATGATTGCTTTTGTTGAGGGAAGTAAGTAGATTTAGAGTTTCAATGGTGTTTAGATTTGATTGATTGAATTAATATTTTAGGTCGTTTTGCCACATATGTTAATTTCATCATCAATGTATCAAAATGTGTTCTTAGAATCAAAAGAGTTGCCCAGCTAAGTAGAAATGATGAGATGTACTCTTTATTTTGGAACTCAACCAAATATTGTCAATAAGAATAGCAAATCAAGATGGAGGACTCCACTATTTGTTTCAATTGAATGAATTCATGTTATATAAGGTTCATAGGCATCGTTTTTATAATAAATATAGTCGTTAATAAAGACGCAAAAGATAATTTCATGGTCATGACAAGAAAAATATTCTTTGCAAGGACAAGCAGAGCCTAATTAGCTTGAGGTGATAACAAAGACTCATAATTTAGGATTTAAATGACTTCACATTAGCACGAAATGAAAACCAAGATGAATGATTGCTTTTGTTGAGGGAAGTAAGTAGATTTAGAGTTTCAATGGTGTTTAGATTTGATTGATTGAATTAATATTTTAGGTCGTTTTACCACACATGTTAATTTCATCATCAATGTATCAAAATGTGTTCTTAGAATCAAAAGAGTTGCCCAGCTAAGTAGAAATGATGAGATGTACTCTTTATTTTGGAACTCAACCAAATATTGTCAATAAGAAAAGCAAATCAAGATGGAGGACTCCACTATTTGTTTCAATTGAATGAATTCATGTTATATAAGGTTCATAGGCATCGTTTTTATAATAAATATAGTCGTTAATAAAGACGCAAAAGATAATTTCATGGTCATGACAAGAAAAATATTCTTTGCAAGGACAAGCAGAGCCTAATTAGCTTGAGGTGATAACAAAGACTCATAATTCAGGATTTAAATGACTTCACATTAGCACGAAATGAAAACCAAGATGAATGATTGCTTTTGTTGAGGGAAGTAAGTAGATTTAGAGTTTCAATGGTGTTTAGATTTGATTGATTGAATTAATATTTTAGGTCGTTTTACTACACATGTTAATTTCATCATCAATGTATCAAAATGTGTTCTTAGAATCAAAAGAGTTGCCCAGCTAAGTAGAAATGATGAGATGTACTCTTTATTTTGGAACTCAACCAAATATTGTCAATAAGAAAAGCAAATCAAGATGGAGGACTCCACTATTTGTTTCAATTGAATGAATTCATGTTATAGAAGGTTCATAGGCATCGTTTTTATAATAAATATAGTCGTTAATAAAGATGCAAAAGATAATTTCATGGTCATGACAAGAAAAATATTCTTTGCAAGGACAAGCAGAGCCTAATTAGCTTGAGGTGATAACAAAGACTCATAATTCAGGATTTAAATGACTTCACATTAGCACGAAATGAAAACCAAGATGAATGATTGCTTTTGTTGAGGGAAGTAAGTAGATTTAGAGTTTGAATGGTGTTTAGATTTGATTGATTGAATTAATATATTAGGTCGTTTTGCCACATATGTTAATTTCATCATCAATGTATCAAAATGTGTTCTTGGAATCAAAAGAGGAGCCCAACTAAGTAGAAACGATGAGAGGTACTCTTTATTTTGGAACTCAACTAAAATATTGTCAATAACAAAAGCAAATCAAGATGGAGGACTCCACTATTTGTTTCAATTGAATGAATTCATGTTATAGAAGGTTCATAGGCATCGTTTTTATAATAAATATAGTCGTTAATAAAGACACAAAAGATAATTTTCATGGTCATGACATGAAAAATATTCCTTGCAATGACGAGCGGAGCCTAATTAGCTTGAGGTGATAACAAAGACTCATAATTCAGGAATTAAACGACTTCACATTTGCACGAAATACAAACCAAGATGAATGATTGCTTTTGTTAATTGAAGTAAGTAGATTTAGAGTTTCAATGGTGTTTAGATTTGATTGATTGAATTAATATTCTAGGTCATTTTGCCACATATGTTAATTTCATCATCAATGTATCATAATGCGTTCTTAGAATCAAAAGAGTTGCCCAGCTAAGTAGAAATGACGAGAGGTGCTCTTTATTTTGGAACTCAACCAAATATTGTCAATAAGAAAAGCAAATCAAGATGGAGGACCCCACTATTTGTTTCAATTGAATGAATTCATGTTATAGAAGGTTCATAGGCATCGTTTTTATAATAAATATAGTCGTTAATAAAGACACAAAAAATAATTTCATGGGCATGACATGAAAAATATTCCTTGCAACGACGAGCGGAGCCTAATTAGCTTGAGGTGATAACAAAGACTCATAATTCAGGAATTAAACGACTTCACATTTGCACGAAATGTAAACCAAGATCAATGATTGCTTTTCTTAATTGAAGTAACTAGATTTAGAGTTTCACTGGTGTTTAGATTTGATTGATTGAATTAATATTCTAGGTCGTTCTGCCACATATGTTAATTTCATCATCAATGTATCAAAATATGTTCTTGGAATCAAAAGAGGAGCCCAGCTAGGTAGAAATGATGAGAGGTACTCTTTATTTTGGAACTCAACCAAATATTATCAATAAGAAAAGCAAATCAAGATGGAGGACTCCACTATTTGTTTCAATTGAATGAATTCATGTTATAGAAGGTTCATAGGCATCATTTTTATAATAAATATAGTCGTTAATAAAGACACAAAAGATAATTTCATGGTCGTGACATGAAAAATATTCCTTGCAACGGCGAGCAGAGCCTAATTAGCTTGAGGTGATAACAAAGACTCATAATTCAGGAATTAAACGACTTCACATTTTCACGAAATACAAACCAAGATGAATGATTGCTTTTGTTAATTGAAGTAAGTAGATTTAGAGTTTCACTGGTGTTTAGATTTGATTGATTGAATTAATATTCTAGGTCGTTCTGCCACATATGTTAATTTCATCATCAATGTATCAAAATATGTTCTTGGAATCAAAAGAGGAGCCCAGCTAGGTAGAAATGATGAGAGGTACTCTTTATTTTGGAACTCAACCAAATATTATCAATAAGAAAAGCAAATCAAGATGGAGGACCCCACTATTTGTTTCAATTGAATGAATTCATGTTATAGAAGGTTCATAGGCATCGTTTTTATAATAAATATAGTCGTTAATAAAGACACAAAAGATAATTTCATGGGCATGACATGAAAAATATTCCTTGCAACGACGAGCGGAGCCTAATTAGCTTGAGGTGATAACAAAGACTCATAATTCAGGAATTAAACGACTTCACATTTGCACGAAATGTAAACCAAGATCAATGATTGCTTTTCTTAATTGAAGTAACTAGATTTAGAGTTTCACTGGTGTTTAGATTTGATTGATTGAATTAATATTCTAGGTCGTTCTGCCACATATGTTAATTTCATCATCAATGTATCAAAATATGTTCTTGGAATCAAAAGAGGAGCCCAGCTAGGTAGAAATGATGAGAGGTACTCTTTATTTTGGAACTCAACCAAATATTATCAATAAGAAAAGCAAATCAAGATGGAGGACTCCACTATTTGTTTCAATTGAATGAATTCATGTTATAGAAGGTTCATGGGCATCGGTTTTATAATAAATATAGTCGTTAATAAAGACACAAAGGATAATTTCATGGTCATGACATGAAAAATAGTCCTTGCAACGACGAGCGGAGTCTAATTAGCTTGAGGTTATAAGAAAGACTCATAACTGAGGAATTAAACAACTTCACATTGGCACGAAATGCAAACCAAGATGAATGATTACTTTTGCTGATGGAAGTAAGTAGATTTAGAGTTTCAATGTTGTTTAGATTTGATTGATTGAATTAATATTCTAGGTCATTTTGCCACATATCTTAATTTCATCATCAATGTATCAAAATGTGTTCTTCGAATCAAAAGAGTTGCCCAGGGAAGTAGAAATGATGAGAGGTACTCTTTATTTTGGAACTCAAAGAAATATTGTCTATAACTACAGCAAATCAAGATGGAGGACTTCACTATTTCTTTCACTTGAAAGAATTCATGTTATAGAAGGTTCATGGGCATCATTTTTATAATAAATATAGTCGTTAATAAAGACAAAAAAGATAATTTCATGGTCATGACATGAAAAATAGTCCTTGCAACGACGAGCGGAGTCTAATTAGCTTGAGGTGATAACAAAGACTCATAACTGAGGAATTAAACGACTTCACATTTGCACGAAATGCAAACCAAGATCAATGATTGCTTTTGCTGATGGAAGTAAGTAGATTTAGAGTTTCAATGGTGTTTAGATTTCATTGATTGAATTAATATTCTAGGTCATTTTGCCACATATGTTAATTTCATCATCAATGTATCAAAATGTGTTCTTGGAATCAAAAGAGTTGCCTAGCTAAGTAGAAATGATGACAGGTACTCTTTATTTTGGAACTCAAACAAATATTGTCAATTAGTACATCAAATCAAGATGGAGGACTTCACTATTTGTTTCAATTGAAAGAATTCATGTTATAGAAGGTTCATGGGCATCGTTTTTATAATAAATATAGTCGTTAATAAAGACACAAAAGATAATTTTGAGGTCATGACATGAAAAATATTTTTTGCAACGACAAGCAGAGCCTAGTTAGCTTGAGGTGATAACAAAGACTCATAATTTAGGAATTAAATGACTTCACATTTGCACGAAATGCAAACCAAGATGAATGATTGCTTTTGCTGATGGAAGTAAGTAGATTTAGAGTTTCAATGGTGTTCAGATTTGACTGATTGAATTAATATTCTAGGTCATTTTGCAACATATGTTAATTTCATCATCAATGTATCAAAATGTGTTCTTGGAATCAAAAGAGTTACCCAGCTAAGTAGAAATGATGAGAGGTACTCTTTATTTTGGAACTCAACCAAATATTGTCAATAAGAAAAGCAAATCAAGATGGAGGACTCCACTATTTGTTTCAATTGAATGAATTCATGTTATAGAAGGTTCATTGGCATCGTTTTTATAATAAATATTGTCGTTAATAAAGACACAAAAGATAATTTCATGGTCATGACATGAAAAATAGTCCTTGCAATGACAAGCGGAGCCTAATTAGCTTGAGGTGATAACAAAGACTCATAATTTAGGATTTAAACGACTTCACATTTGTACGAAATGCAAACCAAGATGAATGATTGCTTTTGTTGAGGGAAATAAGTAGATCTAGAGTTTCAATGGTGTTTAGATTTGATTGATTGAATTAATATTCTAGGTCGTTTTGCCACATATGTTAATTTCATCATCAATGTATCAAAATGCGTTCTTAGAATCAAAAGAGTTTCCCAGCTAAGTAGAAATGACGAGAGGTACTCTTTATTTTGGAACTCAACCAAATATTGTAAATAAGAAAAGCAAATCAAGATGGAGGACCCCACTATTTGTTTCAATTGAATGAATTCATGTTATAGAAGGTTCATAGGCATCGTTTTTATAATAAATATAGTCGTTAATAAAGACACAAAAGATAATTTCATGGTCATGACATGAAAAATATTCCTTGCAACGACGAGCGGAGCCTAATTAGCTTGAGGTGATAACAAAGACTCATAATTTAGGATTTAAACGACTTCACATTTTCACGAAATGTAAACCAAGATCAATGATTGCTTTTCTTAATTGAGGTAACTAGATTTAGAGTTTCACTGGTGTTTAGATTTGATTGATTGAATTAATATTCTAGGTCGTTTTGCCACATATGTTAATTTCATCATCAATGTATCAAAATATGTTCTTGGAATCAAAAGAGGAGCCAAGCTAAGTAGAAATGATGAGAGGTACTCTTTATTTTGGAACTCAACCAAATATTATCAATAAGAAAAGCAAATCAAGATGGAGGACTACACTATTTGTTTCAATTGAATGAATTCATGTTATAGAAGGTTCATGGGAATCGGTTTTATAATAAATATAGTCGTTAATAAAGACACAAAAGATAATTTCGAGGTCATGTCATGAAAAATATTCTTTGCAAGGACAAGCAGAGCCTAATAAGCTTGAGGTGATATCAAAGACTCATAATTTAGGAATTAAACGACTTCCCATTTGCACAAAATGCAAACCAAGATGAATGATTGCTTTTGCTGATGGAAGTAAGCAGATTTAGAGTTCCAATGTTGTTTAGATTTGATTGATTGAATTAATATTCTAGGTCGTTTTGCCACATATCTTAATTTCATCATCAATGTATCAAAATGTGTTCTTGGAATCAAAAGAGTTGCCCCAGCTAAGTAGAAATGATGAGAGGACTCTTTATTTTGGAACTCAAACAAATATTGTCTATAAGTACAGCAAATCAAGATGGAGGACTTCACTATTTGTTTCACTTGAAAGAATTCATGTTATAGAAGGTTAATGGGCATCGTTTTTATAATAAATATAGTCGTTAATAAAGACACAACAGATAATTTCATGGTCATGACATGAAAAATAGTCCTTGCAACGATGAGCGGAGTCTAATTAGCTTGACGTGATAAGAAAGACTCATAACTGATGAATTAAACGACTTCACATTTGCACAAAATGCAAACCAAGATCAATGATTGCTTTTGCTGATGGAAGTAAGTAGATTTAGAGTTTCAATGGTGTTTAGATTTCATTGATTAAATTAACATTATAGGTCATTTTGCCACATATGTTAATTTCATCATCAATGTATCAAAATGTGTTCTTGGAATCAAAAGAGTTGCCCAGCTAAGTAGAAATGATGAGAGGTACTCTTTATTTTGGAACTCAAACAAATATTGTCAATTAGTACATCAAATCAAGATGGAGGACTTCACTATTTGTTTCAATTGAAAGAATTCATGTTATAGAAGGTTCATGGGCATCGTTTTTATAATAAATATAGTCGTTAATAAAGACACAAAAGATAATTTTGAGGTCATGACATGAAAAATATTCTTTGCAAGGACAAGCAGAGCCTAATTAGCTTGAGGTGATAACAAAGACTCATAATTTAGGAATTAAACGACTTCACATTTGCACGAAATGCAAACCAAGATGAATGATTGCTTTTGCTGATGGAAGTAAGTAGATTTAGAGTTTCAATGGTGTTTAGATTTGACTGATTGAATTAATATTCTAGGTCGTTTTGCCACATTCGTTAATTTCATCATCAATGTGTCAAAATGTGTTCTTGGAATCAAAAGAGTTGCCCAACTAAGTAGAAATGAAGAGAGTTACTCTTTATTTTGGAACTCAACAAAATATTGTCAATAAGAAAAGCAAATCAAGATGGAGGACTCCACTATTTGTTTCAATTGAAAGAATTCATGTTATAGAAGGTTCATGGGCATCGTTTTTATAATAAATATAGTCGTTAATAAAGACACAATAGATAATTTCGAGGTCATGTCATGAAAAATATTCTTTGCAAGGACAAGCAGAGCCTAATTAGCTTGAGGTGATAACAAAGACTCATAATTTAGGAATTAAACGACTTCACATTTGCACAAAATGCAAACCAAGATGAATGATTGCTTTTGCTGATGGAAGTAAGTAGATGTAGAGTTTCAATGGTGTTTAGATTTGACTAATTGAATTAATATTCTAGGTCATTTTGCCACATATGTTAATTTCATCATGAACGTATCAAAATGTGTTCTTGGAATCAAAAGAGTTGCCCAGCTAAGTAGAAATGATGAGAGGTACTCTTTATTTTGGAACTCAAACAAATATTGTCAATTAGTACATCAAATCAAGATGGAGGACTTCACTATTTGTTTCAATTGAAAGAATTCATGTTATAGAAGGTTCATGGGCATTGTTTTTATAATAAATATAGTCGTTAATAAAGACACAAAAGATAATTTTGAGGTCATGACATGAAAAATATTCTTTGCAAGGACAAGCAGAGCCTAATTAGCTTGAGGTGATAACAAAGACTCATAATTTAGGAATTAAAGGACTTCACATTTGCACGAAATGCAAACCAAGATGAATGATTGCTTTTGCTGATGGAAGTAAGTAGATTTAGAGTTTCAATGGTGTTTAGATTTGACTGATTGAATTAATATTCTAGGTCGTTTTGCCACATACATTAATTTCATCATCAATGTATCAAAATGTGTTCTTGGAATCAAAAGAGTTACCCAACTAAGTAGAAATGATGAGAGTTACTCTTTATTTTGGAACTCAACAAAATATTGTCAATAAGAAAAGCAAATCAAGATGGAGGACTCCACTATTTGTTTCAATTGAATGAATTCATGTTATAGAAGGTTCATAGGCATCATTTTTATAATAAATATAGTCGTTAATAAAGACTCAAAAGATAATTTCATGGTCATGACATAAAAAATATTCCTTGCTAGGATAAGCAGAGCCTAATTAGCTTGAGGCGATAACAAAGACTCATAATTTAGGAATTCAATGACTTCATATTTGCACGAAGTGCAAACAAAAATGAATGGTTGCTTTTGTTGAGGGAAATAAGTAGATCTAGAGTTTCAATGGTGTTTAGATTTGATTGATTGAATTAATATTCTAGGTCGTTTTGCCACATATGTTAATTTCATCATCAATGTACCAAAATGTATTCTTGGAATCACAAGAGTTGCCCAGCTAAGTAGAAATGATGAGAGGTACTCTTTATTTTGGAACTCAACCAAATATTGTCAATAAGAAAAGCAAATCAAGATAGAGGACTCCACTATTTGTTTCAATTGAATGAATTAATGTTATAGAAGGTTCATAGGCATCGTTTTTATAATAAATCTAGTCGTTAATAAAGACACAAAAGATAATTTCATGGTCATGACATGAAAAATAGTCCTTGCAACGACAAGCGGAGCCTAATTAGCTTGAGGTGATAACAAAGACTCATAATTTAGGATTTAAACGACTTCACATTTGCACGAAATGCAAACGAAGATGAATGATTGCTTTTGCTGATGGAAGTAAGTAGATTGAGAGTTTCAATGGTGTTTAGATTTGATTGATTGAATTAATATTCTAGGTCGTTTTGCCACAAAAGTTAATTTCATCATCAATGTATCAAAATGTGTTCTTGGAATCAAAAGAGTTGCCCAGCTAAGTAGAAATGACGAGAGGTACTCATTATTTTGGAACTCAACCAAAATATTGTCAATAAGAAAAGCAAATCAAGATGGAGGACTTCACTATTTGTTTCAATTGAAAGAATTCGTGTTATAGAAGGTTCATGGGCATCATTTTTATAATAAATATAGTCGTTAATAAAGACAAAAGATAATTTCGAGGTCATGTCATAATAAATATTCTTTGCAAGGACAAGCAGAGCCTAATTAGCTTGAGGTGATAACAAAGACTCATAATTTAGGAATTAAATGACTTCACATTTGCTCAAAATGCAAACCAAGATGAATGATTGCTTTTGCTGATGGAAGTAAGTAGATTTAGAGTTTCAATGGTGTTTAGATTTGACTGATTGAATTAATATTCTAGGTCATTTTGCCACATATGTTAATTTCATCATCAACGTATCAAAATGTGTTCTTGGAATCAAAAGAGTTACCCAGCTAAGAAGAAATGATGAGAGGTACTCTTTATTTTGGAACTCAAACAAATATTGTCAATTAGTACATCAAATCAAGATGGAGGACTTCACTATTTGTTTCAATTGAAAGAATTCATGTTATAGAAGGTTCATGGGCATCGTTTTTATAATAAATATAGTCGTTAATAAAGACACAAAAGATAATTTTGCGGTCATGACTTGAAAAATATTCTTCGCAAGGACAAGCAGAGCCTAATTAGCTTGAGGTGATAACAAAGACTCATAATTTAGGAATTAAACGACTTCACATTTGCACGAAATGCAAACCAAGATGAATGATTGCTTTTGCTGATGGAAGTAAGTAGATTTAGAGTTTCAATGGTGTTTAGATTTGACTGATTGAATTAATATTCTAGGTCGTTTTGCCACATATGTTAATTTCATCATCAATGTATCAAAATGTGTTCTTGGAATCAAAAGAGTTGCCCAACTAAGTAGAAATGATGAGAGTTACTCTTTATTTTGGAACTCAACAAAATATTGTCAGTAAGAAAAGCAAATCAAGATGGAGGACTCCACTATTTGTTTCAATTGAATGAATTCATGTTATAGAAGGTTCATAGGCATCATTTTTATAATAAATATAGTCGTTAATAAAGACACAAAAGATAATTTCATGGTCATGACATGAAAAATATTCCTTGCAAGGATAAGCAGAGCCTAATTAGCTTGAGGCGATAACAAAGACTCATAATTTAGGAATTCAATGACTTCATAGTTGCACGAAATGCAAACAAAAATGAATGGTTGCTTTTGTTGAGGGAAATAAGTAGATCTAGAGTTTCAATGGTGTTTAGATTTGATTGATTGAATTAATATTCTAGGTCGTTTTGCCACATATGTTAATTTCATCATCAATGTATCAAAATGTGTTCTTGGAATCAAAAGAGTTGCCCAGCTAAGTGGAAATGACGAGAGGTACTCTTTATTTTAGAACTCAAACAAATATTGTCAATAAGTACAGCAAATCAACATGGAGGACTTCACTATTTGTTTCAATTGAAAGAATTCATGTTATAGAAGGTTCATGGGCATCGTTTTTATAATAAATATAGTCATTAATAAAGACACAAAAGATAATTTCGAGGTCATGAAATGAAAAATATTCTTTGCAAGGACAAGCAGAGCCTAATTAGCTTAAGGTGATAATAAAGACTCATAAATTAGGAATTAAACGACTTCACATTTGCACGAAATGCAAGCCAAGATGAATGATTGCTTTTGCTGATGGAAGTAATTAGATTTAGAGTTTCAATGGTCTTTAGATTTGATTGATTGAATTAATATTCTAGGTCGTTTTGCCACATATGTTAATTTCATCATCAATGTATCAAAATGTGTTCTTGGAATCAAAAGAGTTGCCCAGCTAAGTAGAAATGACGAGAGGTACTCTGTATTTTGGAACTCAACCAAATATTGTCAATAAGAAAAGCAAATCAAGATGGAGGACTCCACTATTTGTTTCAATTGAATGAATTCATGTTATAGAAGGTTCATAGGCATCGTTTTTATAATAAATATGGTCATTAATAAAGGCACAAAAGATAATTTCATGGTCATGACATGAAAAATATTCTTTGCAAAGACAAGCAGAGCCTAATTAGCTTGAGGTGATAACAAAGACTCATAATTTAGCAATTAAACGACTTCACATTTGCACGAAATGCAAACCAAGATGAATGATTGCTTTTGCTGATGGAAGTAAGTAGATTTAGAATTTCAATGGTGTTTAGATTTGATTGATTGAATTAATATTCTAGGTCGTTTTGCCACATATGTTAATTTCATCATCAATGTATCAAAATGTGTTCATGGAATCAAAAGAGTTGCCCAGCTAAGTAGAAATGACGAGAGGTACTCTTTATTTTGGAACTCAACTAAAATATTGTCAATAAGAAAAGCAAATCAAGATGGAGGACCCCACTATTTGTTTCAATTGAATGAATTCATGTTATAGAAGGTTCATAAGCATCGTTTTTATAATAAATATAGTCGTTAATAAAGACACAAAAGATAATTTCCTGGTCATGACATGAAAAATATTCCTTGCAACGACAAGCGGAGCCTAATTAGCTTGAGGTGATAACAAAGACTCATAATTCAGGAATTCAACGACTTCACATTTGCACGAAATGTAAAACAAGATCAATGATTGCATTTCTTAATTGAAGTAACTAGATTTAGAGTTTCACTGGTGTTTAGATTTGATTGATTGAATTAATATTCTCGGTCGTTTTGCCACATATGTTAATTTCATCATCAATGTATCAAAATGTGTTCTTGGAATGAAAAGAGTTGCCCAGCTAAGTAGAGATGATGAGTGGTACTCTTTATTTTGGAACTCAAGCAAATATTGTCAATAAGAAAAGCAAATCAAGATGGAGGACTCCACTATTTGTTTCAATTGAATGAATTCATGTTATAGAAGGTTCATAGGCATCGTTTTTATAATAAATATAGTCGTTAATAAAGACACAAAAGATAATTTCATGGTCATGACTTGAAAAATATTCCTTGCAAGGACAAGCAGAGCCTAATTAGCTTGAGGTGATAACAAAGACTCATAATTCAGGAATTCAATGACTTCACATTTGCACGAAATGCAAACCAAGAAGAATGATTGCTTTTGTTGAGGGAAGTAAGCAGATTTAGAGTTTCAATGGTGTTTAGATTTGATTGATTGAATTAATATTCTAGGTCATTTTGACACATATGTTAATTTCGTCATCAACGTATCAAAATGTGTTCTTGGAATCAAAAGAGTTGCCCAGCTAAGTAGAAATGATGAGAGGTTCTCTTTATTTTGGAACTCAAACAAATATTGTCAATAAGTACAGCAAATCAACATGGAGGACTTCACTATGTGTTTCAATTGAAAGAATTCATGTTATAGAAGGTTCATGGGCATCATTTTTATAATAAATATAGTCGTTAATAAAGACACAAAAGACAATTTCGAGCTCATGAAATGAAAAATATTCTTTGCAAGGACAAGCAGATCCTAATTAGCTTAAGGTGATAACAAAGACTCATAATTTAGGAATTAAAAGACTTCACATTTGCACGAAATGCAAGCCAAGATGAATGATTGCTTTTGCTGATGGAAGTAATTAGATTTAGAGTTTCAATGGTCTTTAGATTTGATTGATTGAATTAATATTCTAGGTCGTTTTGCCACATATGTTAATTTCATCATCAATGTATCAAAATGTGTTCTTGGAATCAAAAGAGTTGCCCAGCTAAGTAGAAATGACGAGAGGTACTCTATATTTTGGAACTCAACCAAATATTGTCAATAAGAAAAGCAAATCAAGATGGAGGACTCCACTATTTGTTTCAATTGAATGAATTCATGTTATAGAAGGTTCATAGGCATCGTTTTTATAATAAATATGGTCATTAATAAAGACACAAAAGATAATTTCATGGTCATGACATGAAAAATATTCTTTGCAAAGACAAGCAGAGCCTAATTAGCTTGAGGTGATAACAAAGACTCATAATTTAGCAATTAAACGAGTTCACATTTGCACAAAATGCAAACCAAGATGAATGATTGCTTTTGCTGATGGAAGTAAGAAGATTTAGAGTTTCAATGGTGTTTAGATTTGATTGATTGAATTAATATTCTAGGTCGTTTTGCCACATAAGTTAATTTCATCATCAATGTATCAAAATGTGTTCATGGAATCAAAAGTGTTGCCCAGCTAAGTAGAAATGACGAGAGGTACTCTTTATTTTGGAACTCAACTAAAATATTGTCAATAAGAAAAGCAAATCAAGATGGAGGACATCACTATATGTTTCAATTGAAAGAATTCATGTTATAGAAGGTTCATGGGCATCATTTTTATAATAAATATAGTCGTTAATAAAGACACAAAAGATAATTTCAAGGTCATGACATGAAAAATAGTCCTTGCAACGACAACCGGAGCCTAATTAGCTTGAGGTGATAACGAAGACTCATAATTTAGGATTTAAACGACTTCACATTTGTATGAAATGCAAACCAAGATGTATGATTGCTTTTGCTGATGGAAGTAAGTAGATTTAGAGTTTCAATGGTGTTTAGATTTGATTGATTGAATTAATATTCTAGGTCGTTTTGCCACATATGTTAATTTCATCATCAATGTATCAAAATGTGTTATTGGAATGAAAAGAGTTGCCCAGCTAAGTAGAAATGATGAGACGTACTCTTTATTTTGGAACTCAACCAAATATTGTCAATAAGAAAAGCAAATCAAGATGGAGGACTCCACTATTTGTTTCAATTGAATGAATTCATGTTATAGAAGGTTCATAGGCATCGTTTTTATAATAAATATAGTCGTTAATAAAGACACAAAAGATAATTTCATGGTCATGACATGAAAAATATTCCTTGCAAGGACAAGCAGAGCCTAATTAGCTTGAGGTGATAACAAAGACTCATAATTCAGGAATTAAACAACTTCACATTTGCACGAAACGTAAACCAAGATCAATGATTGCTTTTCTTAATTGAAGTAACTAGATTTAGAGTTTCACTGGTGTTTAGATTTGATTGATTGAATTAATATTCTAGGTCGTTTTGCCACATATGTTAATTTCATCATCAATGTATCAAAATGTGTTCTTGGAATGAAAAGAGTTGCCCAGCTAAGTAGAAATGATGAGAGGTACTCTTTATTTTGGAACTCAAGCAAATATTGTCAATAAGAAAAGCAAATCAAGATGGAGGACTCCACTATTTGTTTCAATTGAATGAATTCATGTTATAGAAGGTTCATAGGCATCGTTTTTATAATAAATATAGTCGTTAATAAAGACACAAAAGATAATTTCATGGTCGTGACATGAAAAATATTCCTTGCAAGGACAAGCAGAGCCTAATTAGCTTGAGGTGATAACAAAGACTCATAATTCAGGAATTCAATGACTTCACATTTGCACGAAATGCAAACCAAGATGAATGATTGCTTTTGTTGAGGGAAGTAAGCAGATTTAGAGTTTCAATGGTGTTTAGATTTGATTGATTGAATTAATATTCTAGGTCATTTTGCCACATATGTTAATTTCATCATCAATGTATCAAAATGCGTTCTTAGAATCAAAAGAGTTGCCCAGCTAAGTAGAAATGACGAGAGGTACTCTTTATTTTGGAACTCAACCAAATATTGTCAATAAGAAAAGCAAATCAAGATGGAGGACCCCACTATTTGTTTCAATTGAATGAATTCATGTTATAGAAGGTTCATAGGCATCGTTTTTATAATAAATATAGTCGTTAATAAAGACACAAAAGATAATTTCATGGTCATGACATGAAAAATATTCCTTGCAACGACAAGCGGAGCCTAATTAGCTTGAGGTGATAACAAAGACTCATAATTCAGGAATTCAACGACTTCACATTTGCACGAAATGTAAAACAAGATCAATGATTGCATTTCTTAATTGAAGTAACTAGATTTAGAGTTTCACTGGTGTTTAGATTTGATTGATTGAATTAATATTCTAGGTCGTTTTGCCACATATGTTAATTTCATCGTCAAAGTATCAAAATCTGTTCTTGGAATCAAAAGAGGAGCCCAGCTAAGTAGAAATGATGAGAGGTACTCTTTATTTTTGAACTCAACCAAATATTGTCAATAAGAAAAGCAAATCAAGATGGAGGACTCCACTATTTGTTTCAATTGAATGAATTCATGTTATAGAAGGTTCATGGGCATCGGGTTTATAATAAATATAGTCGTTAATAAAGACACAAAGGATAATTTCATGGTCATGACATGAAAAATAGTCCTTGCAACGACGAGCGGAGGCTAATTAGCTTGAGGTTATAAGAAAGACTCATAACTGAGGAATTAAACGACTTCACATTGGCACGAAATCCAAACCAAGATGAATGATTGCTTTTGCTGATAGAAGTAAGTAGATTTAGAGTTTCAATGTTGTTTAGATTTCATTGATTGAATTAATATTCTAGGTCATTTTGCCACATATCTTAATTTCATCATCAATGTATCAAAATGTGTTCTTGGAATCAAAGGAGTTGCCTAGCTAAGTAGAAATGATGAGAGGTACTCTTTATTTTGGAACTCAAGCAAATATTGTCAATAAGAAAAGCAAATCAAGATGGAGGACTCCTCTATTTGTTTCAATTGAATGAATTCATGTTATAGAAGGTTCATGGGCATCGTTTTTATAATAAATATAGTCGTTAATAAAGACACAAAAGATAATTTCATGGTCATGACATGAAAAATAGTCCTTGCAAAGACGAGCGGAGTCTAATTAGCTTGAGGTGGTAAGAAAGACTCATAACTGAGGAATTAAACGACTTCACATTTGCACGAAATGCAAACCAAGATCAATGATTGCTTTTGATGATGGAAGTAAGTAGATTTAGAGTTTCAATGGTGTTTAGATTTCATTGATTGAATTAATATTCTAGGTCATTTTGCCACATATGTTAATTTCATCATCAATGTATAAAAATGTGTTCTTGGAATCAAAAGAGTTGCCCAGCTAAGTAGAAATGATGAGAGGTACTCTTTATTTTGGAACTCAACCAAATATTGTCAATAAGAAAAGCAAATCAAGATGGAGTACTCCACTATTTGTTTCAATTGAATGAATTCATGTTATAGAAGGTTCATGGGCATTGGGTTTATAATAAATATAGTCGTTAATAAAGACACAAAAGATAATTTCATGGTCATGACATGAAAAATATTCCTTGCAAAGACAAGCAGAGCCTAATTAGCTTGAGGTGATAACAAAGACTCATAATTCAGGAATTCAATGACTTCATATTTGCACGAAATGCAACCAAAGATGAATGGTTGCTTTTGTTGAGGGAAATAAGTAGATCTAGAGTTTCAATGGTGTTTAGATTTGATTGATTGAATTAATATTCTAGGTTGTTTTGCCACATATGTTAATTTCATCATCAATGTATCAAAATGTGTTCTTGGAATCAAAAGAGTTGCCCAGCTAAGTAGAAATGACGAGAGGTACTCTTTATTTTGGAACTCAACCAAATATTGTCAATAAGAAAAGCAAATCAAGATGGAGGACTCCACTATTTGTTTCAATTGAAGGAATTCATGTTATAGAAGGTTCATAGGCATCGTTTTTATAATAAATATGGTCATTAATAAAGGCACAAAAGATAATTTCATGGTCGTGACATGAAAAATATTCCTTGGAAGGACAAGCAGAGCCTAATTAGCTTGAGGTGATAACAAAGACTCATAATTCAGGAATTAAATGACTTCACATTAGCACGAAATGAAAACCAAGATGAATGATTGCTTTTGTTGAGGGATGTAAGTAGATTTAGAGTTTCAATGGTGTTTAGATTTGATTGATTGAATTAATATTTTAGGTCGTTTTGCCACATATGTTAATTTCATCATCAATGTATCAAAATGTGTTCTTGCAATCAAAAGAGTTGCCCAGCTAAGTAGAAATGATGAGAGGTACTCTTTATTTTGGAACTCAACCAAATATTGTCAATAAGAAAAGCAAATCAAGATGGAGGACTCCACTATTTGTTTCATTTGAAAGAATTCATGTTATAGAAGGTTCCTAGGCATCGTTTTTATAATAAATATGGTTGTTAATAAAGACACAAAAGATAATTTCATGGTCATGACATGAAAAATATTCTTTGGAAAGAGAAGCAGAGCCTAATTAGCTTGAGGTGATAACAAATACTCATAATTCAGGAATTAGATGACTTCACATTAGCACGAAATGAAAACCAAGATGAATGATTGCTTTTGTTGAGGGATGTAAGTAGATTTAGAGTTTCAATGGTGTTTATAATTCATTGATTGAATTAATATTTTAGGTCATTTTGCCACATATGTTAATTTCATCATCAATGTATCAAAATGTGTTCTTGGAATCAAAAGAGTTGCACAGCTAAGTAGAAATGACGAGAGATACTCTTTATTTTGGAACTCAACCAAATATTGTCAATCAGAAAAGCAAATCAAGATGGAGGACTCCACTATTTGTTTCAATTGAATGAATTCATGTTATAGAAGGTTGGTAGGCATCGTTTTTATAATAAATATGGTCGTTAATAAAGACACAAAAGATAATTTCATGGTCATGACATGAAAAATATTCTTTGCAAGGACAAGCAGAGCCTAATTAACTTGATGTGATAACAAAGACTCATAATTTAGAAATTAAACGACTTCACATTTGCACGAAATGCAAACCAAGATGAATGATTGCTTTTGCTGATGGAAGTAAGTAGATTCAATGGTCTTTAGATTTGATTGATTGAATTAATATTCTAGGTTGTTTTGCACCATATGTTAATTTCATCATCAATGTATCAAAATGTGTTCTTGGAATCAAAAGAGTTGCCCAGCTAAGTAGAAATGACGAGAGGTACTCTTTATTTTGGAACTCAACCAAATATTGTCAATAAGAAAAGCAAATCAAGATGGAGGACTCCACTATTTGTTTCAATTGAATGAATTCATGTTATAGAAGGTTCCTAGGCATCGTTTTTATAATAAATATGGTCGTTAATAAAGACACAAAAGATAATTTCATGGTCATGACATGAAAAATATTCTTTGCCAAGACAAGCAGAGCCTAATTAGCTTGAGGTGATAACAAAGACTCATAATTCAGGAATTAGATGACTTCACATTAGCACGAAATGAAAACCAAGATGAATGATTGCTTTTGTTGAGGGAAGTAAGTAGATTTAGAGTTTCAATGGTGTTTATAATTCATTGATTGAATTAATATTTTAGGTCATTTTGCCACATATGTTAATTTCATCATCAATGTATCAAAATGTGTTCTTGGAATCAAAAGAGTTGCACAGCTAAGTAGAAATGACGAGAGATACTCTTTATTTTGGAACTCAACCAAATATTGTCAATCAGAAAAGCAAATCAAGATGGAGGACTCCACTATTTGTTTCAATTGAATGAATTCATGTTATAGAAGGTTGGTAGGCATCGTTTTTATAATAAATATGGTCGTTAATAAAGACAAAAGATAATTTCATGGTCATGACATGAAAAATATTCTTTGCCAAGACAAGCAGAGCCTAATTAGCTTGAGGTGATAACAAAGACTCATAATTCAGGAATTAGATGACTTCACATTAGCACGAAATGAAAACCAAGATGAATGATTGCTTTTGTTGAGGGATGTAAGTAGATTTAGAGTTTCAATGGTGTTTAGAATTCATTGATTGAATTAATATTTTAGGTCATTTTGCCACATATGTTAATTTCATCATCAATGTATCAAAATGTGTTCTTGGAATCAAAAGAGTTGCACAGCTAAGTAGAAATGACGAGAGGTACTCTTTATTTTGGAACTCAACCAAATATTGTCAATAAGAAAAGCAAATCAAGATGGAGGACTTCACTATTTGTTTCAATTGAAAGAATTCATGTTATAGAAGGTTCATGGGCATCGTTTTTATAATAAATATAGTCGTTAATAAAGACACAAAATATAATTTCGAGGTGATGACATGAAAAATATTCTTTGCAAGGACAAGCAGAGCCTAATTAGCTTGAGGTGATAACAAAGACTCATAATTTAGGAATTAAACGACTTCACATTTGCACGAAATGCAAACCAAGATGAATGATTGCTTTTGCTGATGGAAGTAAGTAGATTTAGAATTTCAATGGTGTTTAGATTTCACTGATTGAATTAATATTCTAGGTCATTTTGCCACATATGTGAATTTCATCATCAATGTATCAAAATGTGTTCTTGGAATCAAAAGAGTTGCCCAGCTAAGTAGAAATGATGAGAGGTACTCTTTATTTTGAAACTCTAACAAATATTGTCAATAAGTACAGCAAATCAACATGGAGGACTTCACTATTTGTTTCAATTGAAAGAATTCATGTTATAGAAGGTTCATGGGCATCCTTTTTATAATAAATATAGTTATTAATAATGACACAAAAGATAATTTCATGGTCATGACATGAAAAATATTCTTTTCAAGGACAAGCAGAGCCTAATTAGCTTGAGGTGATAACAAAGACTCATAATTTAGGAATTAAACGACTTCACATTTGCACGAAATGCAAACCAAGATGAATGATTGCTTTTGCTGATGGAAGTAAGTAGATTTAGAGTTTCAATGGTCTTTAGATTTGATTGATTGAATTAATATTCTAGGTCGTTTTGCCACATATGTTAATTTCATCATCAATGTATCAAAATGTGTTCTTGGAATCAAAAGAGTTGCCCAGCTAAGTAGAAATGACGAGAGGTACTCTTTATTTGGGAACTCAACCAAATATTGTCAATAAGAAAAGCAAATCAAGATGGAGGACTCCACTATTTGTTTCAATTGAATGAATTCATGTTATAGAAGGTTCATAGGCATCGTTTTTATAATAAATATGGTCATTAATATAGACACAAAAGATAATTTCATGGTCATGACATGAAAAATATTCTTTGCAAAGACAAGCAGAGCCTAATTAGCTTGAGGTGATAAGAAAGGCTCATAATTTAGCAATTAAACGACTTCACATTTGCACGAAATGCAAACCAAGATGAATGATTGCTTTTGCTGATGGAAGTAAGTAGATTTAGAGTTTCAATGGTCTTTAGATTAGATTGATTGAATTAATATTCTCGGTCGTTTTGCCACATAAGTTAATTTCATCATCAATGTATCAAAATGTGTTCATGGAATCAAAAGAGTTGCCCAGCTAAGTAGAAATGACGAGAGGTACTCTTTATTTTGGAACTCAATTAAAATATTGTCAATAAGAAAAGCAAATCAAGATGGAGGACTCCACAATTTGTTTCAATTGAATGAATTCATGTTATAGAAGGTTCATAGGCATCGTTTTTATAATAAATATGGTCACTAATAAAGACACAAAAGATAATTTCATGGTCATGACATGAAAAATATTCTTTGCAAAGACAAGCAGAGCCTAATTAGCTTGAGGTGATAACAAAGACTCATAATTTAGCAATTAAACGACTTCACAGTTGCACGAAATGCAAACCAAGATGAATGATTGCTTTTGCTGATGGAAGTAAGTAGATTTAGAGTTTCAAGGGTGTTTAGGTTTGATTGATTGAATTAATATTCTAGGTCGTTTTGCCACATAAGTTAATTTCATCATCAATGTATCAAAATGTGTTCTTGGAATCAAAAGAGTTGCCCAGCTAAGTAGGAATGACGAGAGGTACTCTTTATTTTGGAACTCAACTAAAATATTGTCAATAAGAAAAGCAAATCAAGATGGAGGACTTCACTATTTGTTTCAATTGAAAGAATTCATGTTATAGAAGGTTCATGGGCATCGTTTTTATAATAAATATAGTCGTTAATAAAGACACAAATGATAATTTCATGGTCATGACATGAAAAATAGTCCTTGCAAGGACAAGCGGAGCCTAATTAGCTTGAGGTGATAACAAAGACTCATAATTCAGGAATTCAATGACTTCACATTTGCACGAAATGCAAACCAAGATGAATGATTGCTTTTGTTGAGGGAAATAAGTAGATTTAGAGTTTCAATGGTGTTCAGATTTGATTGATTGAATTAATATTCTAGGTCGTTTTACCACATAAGTTAATTTCATCATCAATGTATCAAAATGTGTTCTTGGAATGAAAAGAGTTGCCCAGCTAAGTAGAAATGACGAGAGGTACTCTTTATTTTGGAACTCAACCAAATATTGTCAATAAGAAAAGCAAATCAAGATGGAGGACTCCACTATTTGTTTCAATTGAATGAATTCATGTTATAGAAGGTTCATGGGCATCATTTTTATAATAAATATAGTCGTTAATAAAGACACAAAAGATAATTTCATGGTCATGAGATGAAAAATATTCCTTACAAGGACAGGCAAAGCCTAATTAGCTTGAGGTGACAACAAAGACTCATAATTCAGGAATTCAATGACTTCACATTTGCACGAAATGTAAACCGAGATGAATGATTGCTTTTGTTAAGGGAAGTAAGTAGATTTAGAGTTTCAATGGTGTTTAGATTTGATTGATTGAATTAATATTCTAGGTCGTTTTGCCACATATGTTAATTTCATCATCAATGTATCAAAATGTGTTCTTGGAATCAAAAGAGTTGCCCAGCTAAGTAGGAATGACGAGAGGTACTCTTTATTTTGGAACTCAACTAAAATATTGTCAATAAGAAAAGCAAATCAAGATGGAGGACTTCACTATTTGTTTCAATTGAAAGAATTCATGTTATAGAAGGTTCATGGGCATCGTTTTTATAATAAATATAGTCGTTAATAAAGACACAAATGATAATTTCATGGTCATGACATGAAAAATAGTCCTTGCAAGGACAAGCGGAGCCTAATTAGCTTGAGGTGATAACAAAGACTCATAATTTAGGAATTCAACGACTTCGCATGTGCACCAAATGCAAACCAAGATGAATGATTGCTTTTGCTGATGGAAGTATGTAGATTTAGAGTTTCAATGGTCTTTAGATTTGATTGATTGAATTAATATTCTAGGTCGTTTTGCCACATAAGTTAATTTCATCATCAATGTATCAAAATGTGTTCATGGAATCAAAAGAGTTGCCCAGCTAAGTAGAAATGACGAGAGGTACTCTTTATTTTGGAACTCAACTAAAATATTGTCAATAAGAAAAGCAAATCAAGATGGAGGACTCCACAATTTGTTTCAATTGAATGAATTCATGTTATAGAAGGTTCATAGGCATCGTTTTTATAATAAATATGGTCACTAATAAAGACACAAAAGATAATTTCATGGTCATGACATGAAAAATATTCTTTGCAAAGACAAGCAGTGCCTAATTAGCTTGAGGTGATAACAAAGACTCATAATTTAGCAATTAAACGACTTCACAGTTGCACGAAATGCAAACCAAGATGAATGATTGCTTTTGCTGATGGAAGTAAGTAGATTTAGAGTTTCAATGGTGTTTAGATTTGATTGATTGAATTAATATTCTAGGTCGTTTTACCACATAAGTTAATTTCATCATCAATGTATCAAAATGTGTTCTTGGAATCAAAATAGTTGCCCAGCTAAGTAGGAATGACGAGAGGTACTCTTTATTTTGGAACTCAACTAAAATATTGTCAATAAGAAAAGCAAATCAAGATGGAGGACTTCACTATTTGTTTCAATTGAAAGAATTCATGTTATAGAAGGTTCATGGGCATCGTTTTTATAATAAATATAGTCGTTAATAAAGACACAAAAGATAATTTCATGGTCATGACATGAAAAATAGTCCTTGCAACGACAAGCGGATCCTAACTAGCTTGAGGTGATAACAAAGACTCATAATTCAGGAATTCAATGACTTCACATTTGCACGAAATGCAAACCAAGATGAATGATTGCTTTTGTTGAGGGAAGTAAGTAGATTTAGAGTTTCAATGGTGTTCAGATTTGATTGATTGAATTAATATACTAGGTCGTTTTGCCACATAAGTTAATTTCATCATCAATGTATCAAAATGTGTTCTTGGAATCAAAAGAGTTGCCCAGCTAAGTAGAAATGACGAGAGGTACTCTTTATTTTGGAACTCAACCAAATATTGTCAATCAGAAAAGCAAATCAAGATGGAGGACTCCACTATTTGTTTCAATTGAATGAATTCATGTTATAGAAGGTTCGTAGGCATCGTTTTTATAATAAATATGGTCGTTAATAAAGACACAAAAGATAATTTCATGGTCATGACATGAAAAATATTCTTTGCAAAGACAGGCAGAGCCTAATTAGCTTGAGGTGATAACAAAGACTCATAATTTAGCAATTAAACGACCTCACATTTGCACGAAATGCAAACCAAGATGAATGATTGCTTTTGCTGATGGAAGTAAGTAGATTTAGAGTTTCAATGGTGTTTAGATTTGATTGATTGAATTAATATACTAGGTCGTTTTGTCAGATATGTTAATTTCATCATCAATGTATCAAAATGTTTTCTTAGAATCAAAAGGGTTGCCCAACTAAGTAGAAATGATGAGAAGTACTCTTTATTTTGGAACTCAACCAAATATTGTCAATAAGAAAAGCAAATCAAGATGGAGTACTCCACTATTTGTTTCAATTGAATGAATCCATGTAATAAAAGGTTCATAGGCATCGTTTTTATAATAAATATGGTCATTAATATAGACACAAAACATAATTTCATGGTCATGACATGAAAAATATTCTTTGCAAAGACAAGCAGAGCCTAATTAGCTTGAGGTGATAACAAAGACTCATAATTTAGCAATTAAACGACTTCACATTTGCACGAAATGCAAACCAAGATGAATGATCGCTTTTGCTGATGGAAGTAAGTAGATTTAGAGTTTCAATGGTGTTTAGATTTGATTGATTGAATTAATATTCTAGGTCATTTTGCCACATATGTTAATTTCATCATCAATGTATCAAAATGTTTTCTTAGAATCAAAAGGGTTGCCCAGCTAAGTAGAAATGATGAGATGTACTCTTTATTTTGGAACTCAACCAAATATTGTCAATAAGAAAAGCAAATCAAGATGGAGGACTCCACTATTTGTTTCAATTGAATGAATTCATGTTATAGATGGTTCATAGGCATAGTTTTTATAATAAATATAGTCGTTAACAAAGACACAAAAGATAATTTCATGGTCATGACAAGAAAAATATTCTTTGCAAGGACAAGCAGAGCCTAATTAGCTTGACGTGATAACAAAGACTCATAATTTAGGAATTAAACGACTTCGCATTTGCACGAAATGCAAACCAAGATGAATGATTGCTTTTGCTGATGGAAGTAAGTAGATTTAGAGTTTCAATGGTGTTTAGATTTGATTGATTGAATTAATATTCTAGGTCGTCTTGCCACATAAGTTAATTTCATCATCAATGTATCAAAATGTGTTCATGGAATCAAAAGAGTTGCCCAGCTAAGTAGAAATGACGAGAGGTACTCTTTATTTTAGAACTCAACTAAAATATTGTCAATAAGAAAAGCAAATCAAGATGGAGGACTCCACAATTTGTTTCAATTGAATGAATTCATGTTATAGAAGGTTCGTAGGCATCGTTTTTATAATAAATATGGTCGTTAATAAAGACATAAAAGATAATTTCATGGTCATGACATGAAAAATATTCTTTGCAAAGACAAGCAGAGCATAATTAGCTTGAGGTGATAACAAAGACTCATAATTTAGCAATTAAACGACCTCACATTTGCACGAAATGCAAACCAAGATGAATGATTGCTTTTGCTGATGGAAGTAAGTAGATTTAGAGTTTCAATGGTGTTTAGATTTGATTGATTGAATTAATATACTAGGTCGTTTTGCCAGATATGTTAATTTCATCATCAATGTATCAAAATGTTTTCTTAGAATCAAAAGGGTTGCCCAGCTAAGTAGAAATGATGAGAAGTACTCTTTATTTTGGAACTCAACCAAATATTGTCAATAAGAAAAGCAAATCAAGATGGAGTACTCCACTATTTGTTTCAATTGAATGAATCCATGTAATAAAAGGTTCATAGGCATCGTTTTTATAATAAATATGGTCATCAATATAGACACAAAAGATAATTTCATGGTCATGACATGAAAAATATTCTTTGCAAAGACAAGCAGAGCCTAATTAGCTTGAGGTGATAACAAAGACTCATAATTTAGCAATTAAACGACTTCACATTTGCACGAAATGCAAACCAAGATGAATGATCGCTTTTGCTGATGGAAGTAAGTAGATTTAGAGTTTCAATGGTGTTTAGATTTGATTGATTGAATTAATATTCTAGGTCGTTTTGCCAGATATGTTAATTTCATCATCAATGTATCAAAATGTTTTCTTAAAATCAAAAGGGTTGCCCAGCTAAGTAGAAATGATGAGAAGTACTCTTTATTTTGGAACTCAACCAAATATTGTCAATAAGAAAAGCAAATCAAGAGATGGAGGACTCCACTATTTGTTTCAATTGAATGAATCCATGTTATAAAAGGTTCATAGGCATCGTTTTTATAATAAATATGGTCATTAATATAGACACAAAAGATAATTTCATGGTCATGACATGAAAAATATTCTTTGCAAAGACAAGCAGAGCCTAATTAGCTTGAGGTGATAACAAAGACTCATAATTTAGCAATTAAACGACTTCACATTTGCACGAAATGCAAACCAAGATGAATGATCGCTTTTGCTGATGGAAGTAAGTAGATTTAGAGTTTCAATGGTGTTTAGATTTGATTGATTGAATTAATATTCTAGGTCATTTTGCCACATATGTTAATTTCATCATCAATGTATCAAAATGTTTTCTTAGAATCAAAAGGGTTGCCCAGCTAAGTAGAAATGATGAGATGTACTCTTTATTTTGGAACTCAACCAAATATTGTCAATAAGAAAAGCAAATCAAGATGGAGGACTCCACTATTTGTTTCAATTGAATGAATTCATGTTATAGATGGTTCATAGGCATAGTTTTTATAATAAATATAGTCGTTAACAAAGACACAAAAGATAATTTCATGGTCATGACAAGAAAAATATTCTTTGCAAGGACAAGCAGAGCCTAATTAGCTTGAGGTGATAACAAAGACTCATAATTTAGCAATTAAACGACTTCACATTTGCACGAAATGCAAACCAAGATGAATGATCGCTTTTGCTGATGGAAGTAAGTAGATTTAGAGTTTCAATGGTGTTTAGATTTGATTGATTGAATTAATATTCTAGGTCGTTTTGCCAGATATGTTAATTTCATCATCAATGTATCAAAATGTTTTCTTAAAATCAAAAGGGTTGCCCAGCTAAGTAGAAATGATGAGAAGTACTCTTTATTTTGGAACTCAACCAAATATTGTCAATAAGAAAAGCAAATCAAGATGGAGGACTCCACTATTTGTTTCAATTGAATGAATCCATGTTATAAAAGGTTCATAGGCATCGTTTTTATAATAAATATGGTCATTAATATAGACACAAAAGATAATTTCATGGTCATGACATGAAAAATATTCTTTGCAAAGACAAGCAGAGCCTAATTAGCTTGAGGTGATAACAAAGACTCATAATTTAGCAATTAAACGACTTCACATTTGCACGAAATGCAAACCAAGATGAATGATTGCTTTTGCTGATGGAAGTAAGTAGATTTAGAGTTTCAATGGTGTTTAGATTTGATTGATTGAATTAATATTCTAGGTCGTCTTGCCACATAAGTTAATTTCATCATCAATGTATCAAAATGTGTTCATGGAATCAAAAGAGTTGCCCAGCTAAGTAGAAATGACGAGAGGTACTCTTTTTATTTTAGAACTCAACTAAAATATTTTCAATAAGAAAAGCAAATCAAGATGGAGGACTCCACAATTTGTTTCAATTGAATGAATTCATGTTATAGAAGGTCCATAGGCATCGTTTTTTATAATAAATATGGTCACTAATAAAGACAAAAAGATAATTTCATGGTCATGACATGAAAAAATATTCTTTGCAAAGACAAGCAGAGCCTAATTAGCTTGAGGTGATAACAAACACTCATAATTTAGCAATTAAACGACCTCACATTTGCACGAAATGCAAACCAAGATGAATGATCGCTTTTGCTGATGGAAGTAAGTAGATTTAGAGTTTCAATGGTGTTTAGATTTGATTGATTGAATTAATATTCTAGGTCATTTTGCCACATATGTTAATTTCATCATCAATGTATCAAAATGTTTTCTTAGAATCAAAAGGGTTGCCCAGCTAAGTAGAAATGATGAGATGTACTCTTTATTTTGGAACTCAACCAAATATTGTCAATAAGAAAAGCAAATCAAGATGGAGGACTCCACTATTTGTTTCAATTGAATGAATTCATGTTATAGATGGTTCATAGGCATAGTTTTTATAATAAATATATAGTCGTTAACAAAGACACAAAAGATAATTTCATGGTCATGACAAGAAAAATATTCTTTGCAAGGACAAGCAGAGCCTAATTAGCTTGACGTGATAACAAAGACTCATAATTTAGGAATTAAACGACTTCGCATTTGCACGAAATGCAAACCAAGATGAATGATTGCTTTTGCTGATGGAAGTAAGTAGATTTAGAGTTTCAATGGTGTTTAGATTTGATTGATTGAATTAATATTCTAGGTCGTCTTGCCACATAAGTTAATTTCATCATCAATGTATCAAAATGTGTTCATGGAATCAAAAGAGTTGCCCAGCTAAGTAGAAATGACGAGAGGTACTCTTTATTTTAGAACTCAACTAAAATATTGTCAATAAGAAAAGCAAATCAAGATGGAGGACACCACAATTTGTTTCAATTGAATGAATTCATGTTATAGAAGGTTCGTAGGCATCGTTTTTATAATAAATATGGTCGTTAATAAAGACATAAAAGATAATTTCATGGTCATGACATGAAAAATATTCTTTGCAAAGACAAGCAGCGCATAATTAGCTTGAGGTGATAACAAAGACTCATAATTTAGCAATTAAACGACCTCACATTTGCACGAAATGCAAACCAAGATGAATGATTGCTTTTGCTGATGGAAGTAAGTAGATTTAGAGTTTCAATGGTGTTTAGATTTGATTGATTGAATTAATATACTAGGTCGTTTTGCCAGATATGTTAATTTCATCATAAATGTATCAAAATGTTTTCTTAGAATCAAAAGGGTTGCCCAGCTAAGTAGAAATGATGAGAAGTACTCTTTATTTTGGAACTCAACCAAATATTGTCAATAAGAAAAGCAAATCAAGATGGAGTACTCCACTATTTGTTTCAATTGAATGAATCCATGTAATAAAAGGTTCATAGGCATCGTTTTTATAATAAATATGGTCATTAATATAGACACAAAAGATAATTTCATGGTCATGACATGAAAAATATTCTTTGCAAAGACAAGCAGAGCCTAATTAGCTTGAGGTGATAACAAAGACTCATAATTTAGCAATTAAACGACTTCACATTTGCACGAAATGCAAACCAAGATGAATGATCGCTTTTGCTGATGGAAGTAAGTAGATTTAGAGTTTCAATGGTGTTTAGATTTGATTGATTGAATTAATATTCTAGGTCGTTTTGCCAGATATGTTAATTTCATCATCAATGTATCAAAATGTTTTCTTAAAATCAAAAGGGTTGCCCAGCTAAGTAGAAATGATGAGAAGTACTCTTTATTTTGGAACTCAACCAAATATTGTCAATAAGAAAAGCAAATCAAGATGGAGGACTCCACTATTTGTTTCAATTGAATGAATCCATGTTATAAAAGGTTCATAGGCATCGTTTTTATAATAAATATGGTCATTAATATAGACACAAAAGATAATTTCATGGTCATGACATGAAAAATATTCTTTGCAAAGACAAGCAGAGCCTAATTAGCTTGAGGTGATAACAAAGACTCATAATTTAGCAATTAAACGACTTCACATTTGCACGAAATGCAAACCAAGATGAATGATTGCTTTTGCTGATGGAAGTAAGTAGATTTAGAGTTTCAATGGTGTTTAGATTTGATTGATTGAATTAATATTCTAGGTCGTCTTGCCACATAAGTTAATTTCATCATCAATGTATCAAAATGTGTTCATGGAATCAAAAGAGTTGCCCAGCTAAGTAGAAATGACGAGAGGTACTCTTTATTTTAGAACTCAACTAAAATATTTTCAATAAGAAAAGCAAATCAAGATGGAGGACTCCACAATTTGTTTCAATTGAATGAATTCATGTTATAGAAGGTCCATAGGCATCGTTTTTATAATAAATATGGTCACTAATAAAGACAAAAGATAATTTCATGGTCATGACATGAAAAATATTCTTTGCAAAGACAAGCAGAGCCTAATTAGCTTGAGGTGATAACAAACACTCATAATTTAGCAATTAAACGACCTCACATTTGCACGAAATGCAAACCAAGATGAATGATCGCTTTTGCTGATGGAAGTAAGTAGATTTAGAGTTTCAATGGTGTTTAGATTTGATTGATTGAATTAATATTCTAGGTCATTTTGCCACATATGTTAATTTCATCATCAATGTATCAAAATGTTTTCTTAGAATCAAAAGGGTTGCCCAGCTAAGTAGAAATGATGAGATGTACTCTTTATTTTGGAACTCAACCAAATATTGTCAATAAGAAAAGCAAATCAAGATGGAGGACTCCACTATTTGTTTCAATTGAATGAATTCATGTTATAGATGGTTCATAGGCATAGTTTTTATAATAAATATAGTCGTTAACAAAGACACAAAAGATAATTTCATGGTCATGACAAGAAAAATATTCTTTGCAAGGACAAGCAGAGCCTAATTAGCTTGACGTGATAACAAAGACTCATAATTTAGGAATTAAACGACTTCGCATTTGCACGAAATGCAAACCAAGATGAATGATTGCTTTTGCTGATGGAAGTAAGTAGATTTAGAGTTTCAATGGTGTTTAGATTTGATTGATTGAATTAATATTCTAGGTCGTCTTGCCACATAAGTTAATTTCATCATCAATGTATCAAAATGTGTTCATGGAATCAAAAGAGTTGCCCAGCTAAGTAGAAATGACGAGAGGTACTCTTTATTTTAGAACTCAACTAAAATATTGTCAATAAGAAAAGCAAATCAAGATGGAGGACTCCACAATTTGTTTCAATTGAATGAATTCATGTTATAGAAGGTTCGTAGGCATCGTTTTTATAATAAATACGGTCGTTAATAAAGACATAAAAGATAATTTCATGGTCATGACATGAAAAATATTCTTTGCAAAGACAAGCAGAGCCTAATTAGCTTGAGGTGATAACAAAGACTCATAATTTAGCAATTAAACGACCTCACATTTGCACGAAATGCAAACCAAGATGAATGATTGCTTTTGCTGATGGAAGTAAGTAGATTTAGAGTTTCAATGGTGTTAAGATTTGATTGATTGAATTAATATTCTAGGTCATTTTGCCACATATGTTAATTTCATCATCAATGTATCAAAATGTGTTCTTGGAATCAAAAGAGTTGCCCAGCTAAGTAGAAATGACGAGAGGTACTCTTTATTTTGGAACTCAACCAAATATTGTCAATAAGAAAAGCAAATCAAGATGGAGGACTCCACTATTTGTTTCAATTGAATGAATTCATGTTATAGAAGGTTCATGGGCATCGTTTTTATAATAAATATGGTCGTTAATAAAGACACAAAAGATAATTTCATGGTCATGACATGAAAAATATTCTTTGCAAAGACAAGCAGAGCCTAATTTGCTTGAGATGATAACAAAGACTCATAATTTTGCAATTAAACGACTTCACATTTGCACGAAATGCAAACCAAGAAGAATGATTGCTTTTGCTGATGGAAGTAAGTAGATTTAGAGTTTCAATGGTGTTTAGATTTGATTGATTGAATTAATATTCTAGGTCGTTTTGCCACATAAGTTAGTTTCATCATCAATGTATCAAAATGTGTTCTTGGAATCAAAAGAGTTGCCCAGCTAAGTAGAAATGACGAGAGGTACACTTTATTTTGGAACTCAACCAAATATTGTCAATAAGAAAAGCAAATCAAGATGGAGGACTCCACTATTTATTTCAATTGAATGAATTTATGTTATAGAAGGTTCATGGGCATCATTTTTATAATAAATATAGTCGTTAATAAAGACACAAAAGATAATTTCATGGTCACGACATCAAAAATAGTCCTTGCAACGACAAGCAGAGCCTAATTAGCTTGAGGTGATAACAAAGACTCATAATTTAGGATTTAAACGACTTCACATTTGTACGAAATGCAAACCAAGATGAATGATTGCTTTTGTTGATGGAAGTAAGTAGATTTAGAGTTTCAATGGTGTTTAGATTTGATTGATTGAATTAATATTCTAGGTCGTTTTGCCACATAAGTTAATTTCATCATCAATGTATCAAAATGTGTTCTTGGAATCAAAAGAGTTGCCCAGCTAAGTAGAAATGACGAGAGGTACTCTTTATTTTGGAACTCAACCAAATATTGTCAATCAGAAAAGCAAATCAAGATGGAGGACTCCACTATTTGTTTCAATTGAATGAATTCATGTTATAGAAGGTTCGTAGGCATCGTTTTTATAATAAATATGGTCGTTAATAAAGACACAAAAGATAATTTCATGGTCACGACATGAAAAATATTCTTTGCAAAGACAAGCAGAGCCTAATTAGCTTGAGGCGATAACAAAGACTCATAATTTAGGATTTAAATGACTTCACATTTGTACGAAATGCAAACCAAGATGAATGATTGCTGTTGCTGATGGAAGTAAGTAGATTTAGAGTTTCAATGGTGTTTAGATTTGATTGATTGAATTAATATTCTAGGTCGTTTTGCCACATAAGTTAATTTCATCATCAATGTATCAAAATGTGTTCTTGGAATCAAAAGAGTTGCCCAACTAAGTAGAAATGATGAGAGGTAGTCTTTATTTTGGAACTCAACCAAATATTGTCAATCAGAAAAGCAAATCAAGATGGAGGACTCCACTATTTGTTTCAATTGAATGAATTCATGTTATACAATGTTCATAGGCATCGTTTTTATAATAAATATAGTCGTTAATAAAGACACAAAAGATAATTTCATGGTCATGACATGAAAAATAGTCCTTGCAACGACAAGCGGAGCCTAATTAGCTTGAGGTGATAACAAAGACTCATAATTCAGGAATTCAATGACTTCACATTTGCACGAAATGCAAACCAAGATGAATGATTGCTTTTGTTGACGGAAGTAAGTAGATTTAGAGTTTCAATGGTGTTCAGATTTGATTGATTGAATTAATATTCTAGGTCGTTTTGCCACATAAGTTAATTTCATCATCAATGTATCAAAATGTGTTCTTGGAATCAAAAGAGTTGCCCAGCTAAGTAGAAATGACGAGAGGTACTCTTTATTTTGGAACTCAACCAAATATTGTCAATCAGAAAAGCAAATCAAGATGGAGAACTCCACTATTTGTTTTAATTGAATGAATTCATGTTATAGAAGGTTCGTAGGCATCGTTTTTATAATAAATATGGTCGTTAATAAAGACACAAAAGATAATTTCATGGTCATGACATGAAAAATATTCTTTGCAAAGACAAGCAGAGCCTAATTAGCTTGAGGTGATAACAAAGACTCATAATTTAGCAATTAAACGACCTCACATTTGCACGAAATGCAAACCAAGATGAATGATTGCTTTTGCTGATGGAAGTAAGTAGATTTAGAGTTTCAATGGTTTCAATGATTGATTGAATTAATATTCTAGATTTTTGATTGTTAATTTCATCATCAATGTATCAAAATGTGTTCTTGGAATATTGCCCAGGAAATGACGAGAGGTTTTATTTTGGAACTCAACCAAATATTGTCAATAAGAAAAGCAAATCAAGATGGAGGACTCCACTATTTGTTTCAATTGAATGAATTTATGTTATAGAAATGGGCATCATTTTTATAATAAATATAGTCGTTCACAAAAAGATAATTTCATGGTCATGACATCAAAAATAGTCCTTGCAACGACAAGCGGAGCCTAATTAGCTTGAGGTGATAACAAAGACTCATAATTTAGGATTTAAAACGACTTCACATTTGTACGAAATGCAAACCAAGATGAATGATTGCTTTTGCTGATGGAAGTAAGTAGATTTAGAGTTTCAATGGCATTTAGATTTGATTGATTGAATTAATATTCTAGGTCGTTTTGCCACATTTCAATTTCATCATCAATGTATCAAAATGTGTTCTTGGAATGAAAAGAGTTGCCCAGCTAAGTAGAAATGATGAGAAGTACTCTTTATTTTGGAACTCAACCAAATATTGTCAGTAAGAAAAGCAAATCAAGATGGAGGACTCCACTATTTGTTTCAATTGAATGAATTCATGTTTCATAGAATAATAATTGTTCAAGAGGCATCGTTTTTATATATAAATATAGTCATTAATAAAGACACAAAAGAGCCTAATTCTTGGTGATCACAAAGAAAAATTCATTAAATGACTTTACATTAGAAAATGAAACCCAGAGGTGATTGCTTTTGTTGAGGGAACTAACCAGATATTGTTTCAATAAGAAAAGATTGAAAATATGCAAGATGGAGGACTTCACTATTTGTTTCAATTGAATGAATTCATGTTATAGAAATGACGAGAGGTACTCTTTATTTTGGAACTCAAACATATTGTCATCGTTTTTATAATAAATATAGTCGTTTTCAATTGAAAGACACAAAATAGATAATTTCATGGTCATGACATGAAAAAAATATTCTCGTTGCAAAGACACAAAAGATACATGGTCATGACAAGAAAAATATTTTTGCTTGACATGATAAATTTGCTTGACTCATAATTTACTCATTTTAGGAATTAAACGACTTCGCATTTGCACGAAATGCAAACCAAGATGAATGATTGCTTTTACTGATGGAAGTAAGTAGATTTAGAGTTTCAATGGTCTTTAGATTTGATTGATTGAATTAATATTCTAGGTCGTTTTGCCACATAAGTGTTAATTTCATCATCAATGTATCAAAATGTGTTCTTGGAATCAAAAGAGTTGCCCAGCTAAGTAGAAATGAGGAGAGGTACTCTTTATTTTTGAAACTCAACTAAAATATTGTCAATAAGAAAAAAGCAAATCAAGATGGAGGACTCCCCTATTTTGTTTCAATTGAATGAGTTCATGTTATAGAAGGTTCATAGGCATCGTTTTTATAATAATATATAGTCGTTAATAAAGACACAAAAGATAATTTCATGGTCATGACAAGAAAAATATTCTTTGCAAGTACAAGCAGAGCCTAATTAGCTTGACATGATAACAAAGACTCATAATTTAGGAATTAAACGACTTCGCATTTGCACCAAATGCAAACCAAGATGAATGATTGCTTTTGCTGATGGAAGTATGTAGATTTAGAGTTTCAATGGTCTTTAGATTTGATTGATTGAATTAATATTCTAGGTCGTTTTGCCACATAAGTTAATTTCATCATCAATGTATCAAAATGTGTTCTTGGAATCAAAAGAGTTGCCCAGCTAAGTAGAAATGACGAGAGGTACTCTTTATTTTGGAACTCAACCAAATATTGTCAATAAGAAAAGAAAATCAAGATGGAGGACTCCACTGTTTGTTTCAATTGAATGAATTCATGTTATAGAAGGTTCATGGGCATCATTTTTATAATAAATATAGTCGTTAATAAAGACACAAAAGATAATTTCATGGTCATGACATCAAAAATAGTCCTTGCAACGACAAGCGGAGCCTAATTAGCTTGAGGTGATAACAAAGACTCATAATTTAGGATTTAAACGACTTCACATTTGTACGAAATGCAAACCAAGATGAATGATTGCTTTTGCTGATGGAAGTAAGTAGATTTAGAGTTTCAATGGCGTTTAGATTTGATTGATTGAATTAATATTCTAGGTCGTTTAATTTCATCATCAATGTATCAAAATGTGTTCTTGGAATGAAAAGAGTTGCCCAGCTAAGTAGAAATGATGAGAAGTACTCTTTATTTTGGAACTCAACCAAATATTGTCAGTAAGAAAAGCAAATCAAGATGGAGGACTCCACTATTTGTTTCAATTGAATGAATTCATGTTATAGAAGGTTCATAGGCATCGTTTTTATAATAAATATAGTCATTAATAAAGACACAAAAGATAATTTCATGGTCATGACATGAAAAATATTCCTTGGAAGGACAAGTAGAGCCTAATTAGCTTGAGGTGATAACAAAGACTCATAATTCAGGAATTAAATGACTTTACATTAGCACGAAATGAAAACCAAGATGAATGATTGCTTTTGTTGAGGGAAGTAAGTAGATTTAGAGTTTCAATGGCGTTTAGATTTGATTGATTGAATTAATATGCTAGGTCGTTTTGCCGCATATGTTAATTTTATCATCAATGTATCAAAATGTGTTCTTGGAATCAAAAGAGTTGCCCAGCTAAGTAGAAATGACGAGAGGTACTCTTTATTTTGGAACTCAAACAAATATTGTCAATAAGAAAACCAAATCAAGATGGAGGACTTCACTATTTGTTTCAATTGAAAGAATTCATGTTATAGAATGTTCATGGGCATCGTTTTTATAATAAATATAGTCGTTAATAAAGACACAAAAGATAATTTCATGGTCATGACATGAAAAAAATAGTCCTTGCAACGACGAGCGTAGCGTAGCCTAATTAGCTTGAGGTGATAACAAAGACTCATAATTTAGGATTAAATGACTTCATATTTGTACGAAATGCAAACCAAGATGAATGATTGCTTTTGCTGATGGAAGTAAGTAGATTTAGAGTTTCAATGGCGTTTAGATTTGATTGATTGAATTAATATGCTAGGTCGTTTTGCCACATATGTTAATTTTATCATCAATGTATCAAAATGTGTTCTTGGAATCAAAAGAGTTGCCCAGCTAAGTGGAAATGACGAGAGGTGCTCTTTATTTTGGAACTCAACCAAATAAATATTGTCAATAAGAAAAGCAAATCAAGATGGAGGACTCCACTATTTGTTTCAATTGAATGAGTTCATGTTATAGAAGGTTCATAGGCATCGTTTTTATAATAAATATAGTCGTTAATAAAGACACAAAAGATAATTTCATGGTCATGACAAGAAAAATATTCTTTGCAAGTACAAGCAGAGCCTAATTAGCTTGACGTGATAACAAAGACTCATAATTTAGGAATTAAACGACTTCGCATTTGCACGAAATGCAAACCAAGATGAATGATTGCTTTTGCTGATGGAAGTAAGTAGATTTAGAGTTTCAATGGTCTTTAGATTTGATTGATTGAATTAATATTCTAGGTCTTTTTGCCACATATGTTAATTTCATCATAAATGTATCAAAATGTGTTCTTGGAATCAAAAGTGTTGCCCAGCTAAGTAGAAATGACGAGAGGTACTCTTTATTTTGGAACTCAACCAAATATTGTCAATAAGAAAAGCAAATCAAGATGGAGGACTCCACTATTTGTTTCAATTGAATGAATTCATGTTATAAAAGGTTCATAGGCATCGTTTTTATAATAAATATAGTCGTTAATAAAGACACAAAAGATAATTTCATGGTCATGACAAGAAAAATATTCTTTGCAACTACAAGCAGAGCCTAATTAGCTTGACGTGATAACAAAGACTCATAATTTAGGAATTAAACGACTTCTCATTTGCACGAAATGCAAACCAAGATGAATGATTGCTTTTGCTGATGGAAGTAAGTAGATTTAGAGTTTCAATGGTCTTTAGATTTGATTGATTGAATTAATATTCTAGGTCGTTTTGCCATATATGTTAATTTTATCATCAATGTATCAAAATGTGTTCTTGGAATCAAAAGAGTTGCCCAGCTAAGTGGAAATGACGAGAGGTACTCTTTTATTTTGGAACTCAACCAAATATTGTCAATAAGAAAACCAAATCAAGATGGAGGACTCCACTATTTTGTTTCAATTGAATGAATTCATGTTATAGAAGGTTCATAGGCATCGTTTTTTATAATAAATATAGTCGTTAATAAAGACACAAAAGATAATTTCATGGTCATGACAAGAAAAATATTCTTTGCAAGTACAAGCAGAGCCTAATTTGATTGACCTGATAACAAAGACTCATAATTTAGGAATTAAACGACTTCGCATTTGCACGAAATGCAAACCAAGATGAATGATTGCTTTTACTGATGGAAGTAAGTAGATTTAGAGTTTCAATGGTCTTTAGATTTGATTGATTGAATTAATATTCTAGGTCGTTTTGCCACATAAGTTAATTTCATCATCAATGTATCAAAATGTGTTCTTGGAATCAAAAGAGTTGCCCAGCTAAGTAGAAATGAGGAGAGGTACTCTTTATTTTTGAACTCAACTAAAATATTGTCAATAAGAAAAGCAAATCAAGATGGAGGACTCCCCTATTTGTTTCAATTGAATGAGTTCATGTTATAGAAGGTTCATAGGCATCGTTTTTATAATAAATATAGTCGTTAATAAAGACACAAAAGATAATTTCATGGTCATGACAAGAAAAATATTCTTTGCAAGTACAAGCAGAGCCTAATTAGCTTGACATGATAACAAAGACTCATAATTTAGGAATTAAACGACTTCGCATTTGCACCAAATGCAAACCAAGATGAATGATTGCTTTTGCTGATGGAAGTATGTAGATTTAGAGTTTCAATGGTCTTTAGATTTGATTGATTGAATTAATATTCTAGGTCGTTTTGCCACATAAGTTAATTTCATCATCAATGTATCAAAATGTGTTCTTGGAATCAAAAGAGTTGCCCAGCTAAGTAGAAATGACGAGAGGTACTCTTTATTTTGGAACTCAACCAAATATTGTCAATAAGAAAAGAAAATCAAGATGGAGGACTCCACTGTTTGTTTCAATTGAATGAATTCATGTTATAGAAGGTTCATGGGGATCATTTTTATAATAAATATAGTCGTTAATAAAGACACAAAAGATAATTTCATGGTCATGACATCAAAAATAGTCCTTGCAACGACAAGCGGAGCCTAATTAGCTTGAGGTGATAACAAAGACTCATAATTTAGGATTTAAACGACTTCACATTTGTACGAAATGCAAACCAAGATGAATGATTGCTTTTGCTGATGGAAGTAAGTAGATTTAGAGTTTCAATGGTGTTTAGATTTGATTGATTGAATTAATATTCTAGGTCGTTTAATTTCATCATCAATGTATCAAAATGTGTTCTTGGAATGAAAAGAGTTGCCCAGCTAAGTAGAAATGATGAGAAGTACTCTTTATTTTGGAACTCAACCAAATATTGTCAGTAAGAAAAGCAAATCAAGATGGAGGACTCCACTATTTGTTTCAATTGAATGAATTCATGTTATAGAAGGTTCATAGGCATCGTTTTTATAATAAATATAGTCATTAATAAAGACACAAAAAGATAATTTCATGGTCATGACATGAAAAATATTCCTTGGAAGGACAAGTAGAGCCTAATTAGCTTGAGGTGATAACAAAGACTCATAATTCAGGAATTAAATGACTTTACATTAGCACGAAATGAAAACCAAGATGAATGATTGCTTTTGTTGAGGGAAGTAAGTAGATTTGGAGTTTCAATGGCGTTTAGATTTGATTGATTGAATTAATATGCTAGGTCGTTTTGCCACATATGTTAATTTTATCATCAATGTATCAAAATGTGTTCTTGGAATCAAAAGAGTTGCCCAGCTAAGTAGAAATGACGAGAGGTACTCTTTATTTTGGAACTCAAACAAATATTGTCAATAAGAAAACCAAATCAAGATGGAGGACTTCACTATTTGTTTCAATTGAAAGAATTCATGTTATAGAATGTTCATGGGCATTGTTTTTATAATAAATATAGTCGTTAATAAAGACACAAAAGATAATTTCATGGTCATGACATGAAAAATAGTCCTTGCAACGACGAGCGTAGCCTAATTAGCTTGAGGTGATAACAAAGACTCATAATTTAGGATTTAAATGACTTCATATTTGTACGAAATGCAAACCAAGATGAATGATTGCTTTTGCTGATGGAAGTAAGTAGATTTAGAGTTTCAATGGTCTTTAGATTTGATTGATTGTATTAATATTCTAGGTCGTTTTGCCATATATGTTAATTTTATCATCAATGTATCAAAATGTGTTCTTGGAATCAAAAGAGTTGCCCAGCTAAGTGGAAATGACGAGAGGTGCTCTTTATTTTGGAACTGAACCAAATATTGTCAATAAGAAAAGCAAATCAAGATGGAGGACTCCACTATTTGTTTCAATTGAATGAGTTCATGTTATAGAAGGTTCATAGGCATCGTTTTATAATAAATATAGTCGTTAATAAAGACACATAAGATAATTTCATGGTCATGACAAGAAAAATATTCTTTGCAAGTACAAGCAGAGCCTAATTAGCTTGACGTGATAACAAAGACTCATAATTTAGGAATTAAACGACTTCGCATTTGCACGAAATGCAAACCAAGATGAATGATTGCTTTTGCTGATGGAAGTAAGTAGATTTAGAGTTTCAATGGTCTTTAGATTTGATTGATTGAATTAATATTCTAGGTCTTTTTGCCACATATGTTAATTTCATCATAAATGTATCAAAATGTGTTCTTGGAATCAAAAGTGTTGCCCAGCTAAGTAGAAATGACGAGAGGTACTCTTTATTTTGGAACTCAACCAAATATTGTCAATAAGAAAAGCAAATCAAGATGGAGGACTCCACTATTTGTTTCAATTGAATGAATCCATGTTATAAAAGGTTCATAGGCATCGTTTTTATAATAAATATAGTCGTTAATAAAGACACAAAAGATAATTTCATGGTCATGACAAGAAAAATATTCTTTGCAACTACAAGCAGAGCCTAATTAGCTTGACGTGATAACAAAGACTCATAATTTAGGAATTAAACGACTTCGCATTTGCACGAAATGCAAACCAAGATGAATGATTGCTTTTGCTGATGGAAGTAAGTAGATTTAGAGTTTCAATGGTCTTTAGATTTGATTGATTGTATTAATATTCTAGGTCGTTTTGCCATATATGTTAATTTTATCATCAATGTATCAAAATGTGTTCTTGGAATCAAAAGAGTTGCCCAGCTAAGTGGAAATGACGAGAGGTGCTCTTTATTTTGGAACTGAACCAAATATTGTCAATAAGAAAAGCAAATCAAGATGGAGGACTCCACTATTTGTTTCAATTGAATGAGTTCATGTTATAGAAGGTTCATAGGCATCGTTTTTATAATAAATATAGTCGTTAATAAAGACACAAAAGATAATTTCATGGTCATGACAAGAAAAATATTCTTTGCAAGTACAAGCAGAGCCTAATTAGCTTGACATGATAACAAAGACTCATAATTTAGGAATTAAACGACTTCGCATTTGCACGAAATGCAAACCAAGATGAATGATTGCTTTTACTGATGGAAGTAAGTAGATTTAGAGTTTCAATGGTCTTTAGATTTGATTGATTGAATTAATATTCTAGGTCGTTTTGCCACATAAGTTAATTTCATCATCAATGTATCAAAATGTGTTCTTGGAATCAAAAGAGTTGCCCAGCTAAGTAGAAATGACGAGAGGTACTCTTTATTTTGGAACTCAACCAAATATTGTCAATAAGAAAAGAAAATCAAGATGGAGGACTCCACTATTTGTTTCAATTGAATGAATTCATGTTATAGAAGGTTCATGGGCATCATTTTTATAATAAATATAGTCGTTAATAAAGACACAAAAGATAATTTCATGGTCATGACATCAAAAATAGTCCTTGCAACGACAAGCGGAGCCTAATTAGCTTGAGGTGATAACAAAGACTCATAATTTAGGATTTCAACGACTTCACATTTGTACGAAATGCAAACCAAGATGAATGATTGCTTTTGCTGATGGAAGTAAGTAGATTTAGAGTTTCAATGGCGTTTAGATTTGATTGATTGAATTAATATTCTAGGTCGTTTTGCCACATATGTTAGTTTCATCATCAATGTATCAAAATGTGTTCTTGGAATCAAAAGAGTTGCCCAGCTAAGTAGAAATGAGGAGAGGTACTCTTTATTTTCGAACTCAACTAAAATATTGTCAATAAGAAAAGCAAATCAAGATGGAGGACTTCACTATTTGTTTCAATTGAAAGAATTCATGTTATAGAAGGTTCATGGGCATCGTTTTTATAATAAATATGGTCGTTAATAAAGCCACAAAAGATAATTTCATGGTCATGATATGAAAAATATTCTTTGCAAAGACAAGCAGAGCCTAATTAGCTTGAGGTGATAACAAAGACTCATAATTCAGGAATTAAATGACTTCACATTAGCACGAAATGAAAGCCAAGATGAATGATTGCTTTTGTTGAGGGAAGTAAGTAGATTTAGAGTTTCAATGGTGTTTAGATTTGATTCATTGAATTAATATTCTAGGTCATTTTGCCACATATGTTAATTTCATCATCAATGTATCAAAATGTGTTCTTGGAATCAAAAGAGTTGCCCAGCTAAGTGGAAATGACGAGAGGTGCTCTTTATTTTGGAACTCAACCAAATATTGTCAATAAGAAAAGCAAATCAAGATGGAGGACTCCACTATTTGTTTCAATTGAATGAGTTCATGTTAGAGAAGGTTCATAGGCATCGTTTTTATAATAAATATAGTCGTTAATAAAGACACAAAAGATACTTTCATGGTCATGAAAAGAAAAATATTCTTTGCAACTACAAGCAGAGCCTAATTAGCTTGACGTGATAACAAAGACTCATAATTTCGGAATTAAACGACTTCACATTTGCACGAAATGCAAACCAAGATGAATGATTGCTTTTGCTGATGGAAGTAAGTAGATTTAGAGTTTCAATGGTCTTTAGATTTGATTCATTGAATTAATATTCTAGGTCGTTTTGCCACATATGTTAATTTCATCATCAATGTATCAAAATGTGTTCTTGGAATCAAAAGAGTTGCCTAGCTAAGTAGAAATGACGAGAGGTACTCTTTATTTTGGAACTCAACCAAATATTGTCAATAAGAAAAGCAAATCAAGATGGAGGACTCCACTATTTGTTTCAATTGAATGAATCCATGTTATAGAAGGTTCATAGGCATCGTTTTTATTATAAATATGGTCGTTAATAAAGACACAAAAGATAATTTTATGGTCATGACATGAAAAATATTCTTTGCAAAGACAAGCAGAGCCTAATTAGCTTGAGGTGATAACAAAGACTCATAATTCAGGAATTCAATGACTTCACATTTGCACGAAATGCAAACCAAGATGAATGATTGCTTTTATTGAGGGAAGTAAGTAGATTTAGAGTTTCAATGGTGTTTAGATTTGATTGATTGAATTAATATTCTAGGTCGTTTTGCCACATAAGTTAATTTCATCAACAATGTATCAAAATGTGTTCTTGGAATCAAAAGTGTTGCCCAGCTAAGTAGGAATGACGAGAGGTACTCTTTATTTTGGAACTCAACTAAAATATTGTCAATAAGAAAAGCAAATCAAGATGGAGGACTTCACTATTTGTTTCAATTGAAAGAATTCATGTTATAGAAGGTTCATGGGCATCGTTTTTATAATAAATATAGTCGTTAATAAAGACACAAAAGATAATTTCATGGTCATGACATGAAAAATAGTCATTGCAACGACAAGCGGAGCCTAATTAGCTTGAGGTGATAACAAAGACTCATAATTCAGGAATTCAATGACTTCACATTTGCACGAAATGCAAACCAAGATGAATGATTGCTTTTGTTGAGGGAAGTAAGTAGATTTAGAGTTTCAATGGTGTTCAGATTTGATTGATTGAATTAAAATTCTAGGTCGTTTTGCCACATAAGTTAATTTCATCATCAATGTATCAAAATGTGTTCTTGGAATCAAAAGAGTTGCCCAGCTAAGTAGAAATGACGAGAGGTACTCTTTATTTTGGAACTCAACCAAATATTGTCAATAAGAAAAGCAAATCAAGATGGAGGACTCCACTATTTGTTTCAATTGAATGAATTCATGTTATAGAAGGTTCATGGGCATCATTTTTATAATAAATATAGTCGTTAATAAGGACATAAAAGATAATTTCATGGTCATGACATCAAAAATAGACCTTGCAACGACAAGCGGAGCCTAATTAGCTTGAGGTGATAACAAAGACTCATAATTCAGGAATTTAATGACTTCACATTAGCACGAAATGAAAACCAAGATGAATGATTGCTTTTGTTGAGGGAAGTAAGTAGATTTAGAGTTTCAATGGTGTTTAGAATTGATTCATTGAATTAATATTCTAGGTCGTTTTGCCACATAAGTTAATTTCATCATCAATGTATCAAAATGTGTTCTTGGAATCAAAAGAGTTGCCCAGCTAAGTAGAAATGACGAGAGGTACTCTTTATTTTGGAACTCAACCAAATATTGTCAATAAGAAAAGCAAATCAAGATGGAGGACTCCACTATTTGTTTCAATTGAATGGATCCATGTTATAGAAGGTTCATAGGCATCGTTTTTATAATAAATATGGTCGTTAATAAAGACACAAAAGATAATTTCATGGTCATGACATGAAAAATATTCATTGCAAAGACAAGCAGAGCCTAATTAGCTTGAGGTGATAACAAAGACTCATAATTCAGGAATTCAATGACTTCACATTTGCACGAAATGAAAACCAAGATGAATGATTGCTTTTGTTGCGGGAAGTAAGTAGATTTAGAGTTTCAATGGTGTTTAGATTTGATTCATTGAATTAATATTCTAGGTCATTTTGCCATATATGTTAATTTCATCATCAATGTATCAAAATGTGTTCTTGGAATCAAAAGCGTTGCCCAGCTAAGTGGAAATGACGAGAGGTACTCTTTATTTTGGAACTCAACCAAATATTGTCAATAATAAACGCAAATCAAGATGGTGGACTCCACTATTTGTTTCAATTCAATGAATTCATATTTTAGAAGGTCCATGGGCTTCATTTTTACAACAAATATAGTCGTTAATAAAGACACAAAAGATAATTTCATGCTCATGACATGAAAAATATTCCTTGCAACGACGAGCGGAGCCTAATTAGCTTGAGGTGATAACAAAGACTCATAATTTAGGATTTAAACGGCTTCACATTTGTATGAAATGCAAACCAAGATGAATGATTGCTTTTGCTGATGGAAGTAAGTAGATTTAGCGTTTCAATGGTGTTTAGATTTGATTGATTGAATTAATATTCTAGGTCGTTTTGCCACATATGTTAATTTCATCATCAATGTATCAAAATGTGTTCTTGGAATCAAAAGAGTTGCCCAGCTAAGTAGAAATGATGGGAGGTACTCTTTATTTTGGAACTCGACCAAATATTGTCAATAAGAAAAGCAAATCAAGATGGAGGACTCCACTATTTGTTTCAATTGAATGAATTCATGTTATAGAAGGTTCATAGGCATCGTTTTTATAATAAATATAGTCGTTAATAAAGACACAAAAGATAATTTCATGGTCATGACAAGAAAAATATTCTTTGCAAGTACAAGCAGAGCCTAATTAGCTTGACGTGATAACAAAGACTCATAATTTAGGAATTAAACGACTTCGCATTTGCACGAAATGCAAACCAAGATGAATGATTGCTTTTGCTGATGGAAGTAAGTAGATGTAGAGTTTCAATGGTGTTTAGATTTGATTGATTGAATTAATATTCTAGGTCGTTTTGCCACATATGTTAATTTCATCATCAATGTATCAATATGTGTTCTTGGAATCAACAGAGTTGCCCAGCTAAGTAGAAATGACGAGAGGTACTCTTTGTTTTGGAACTCAACCAAATATTGTCAATAAGAAAAGCAAATGAAGATGGAGGACTCCACTATTTGTTTCAAATTGAATGAATTCATGTTATAGAAGGTTCATAGGCATCGTTTTTATAATAAATATGGTCGTTAATAAAGACACAAAAACATAATTTCATGGTCATGACATGAAAAAATATTGTTTGCAAAGACAAGCAGAGCCTAATTAACTTGAGGTGATAACAAAGACTCATAATTCAGGAATTAAATGACTTCACATTAGCACGAAAAATGAAAACCAAGATGAATGATTGCTTTTGTTGAGGGAAGTAAGTAGATTTAGAGTTTCAATGGTGTTTTAGATTTGATTCATTGAATTAATATTCTAGGTCATTTTGCCATATATGTTAATTTCATCATCAATGTATCAAAATGTGTTCTTGGAATCAAAAGAGTTGCCCAGCTAAGTGGAAATGACGAGAGGGTACTCTTTATTTTGGAACTCAACCCAAATATTGTCAATAATAAACGCAAATCAAGATGGTGGACTCCACTATTTGTTTCAATTCAATGAATTCATATTTTAGAAGGTCCATGGGCTTCGTTTTTACAACAAATATAGTCGTTAATAAAGACACAAAAGATAATTTCATGGTCATGACATGAAAAATAGTCCTTGCAACGACGAGCGGAGCCTAATTAGCTTGAGGTGATAACAAAGACTCATAATTTAGGAATTAAACGACTTCGCATTTGCACAAAATGCAAACCACGATGAATGTTTGCTTTTGCTGATGGAAGTAAGTAGATTTAGAGTTTCAATGGTCTTTAGATTTGATTGATTGAATTAATATTCTAGGTCGTTTTGCCACATATGTTAATTTCATCATCAATGTATCAAAATGTGTTCTTGGAATCAAAATTGTTGCCCAGCTAAGTAGAAATGACGAGAGGTACTCTTTATTTTGGAACTCAACCAAATATTGTCAATAAGAAAAGTAAATCAAGATGGAGGACTCCACTATTTGTTTCAATTGAATGAATCCATGTTATAGAAGGTTCATAGGCATCGTTTTTATAATAAATATGGTCGTTAATAAAGACACAAAAGATAATTTCATGGTCTTGACATGAAAAATATTCTTTGCAAAGAGAAGCAGAGCCTAATTAGCTTGAGGTGATAACAAAGACTCATAATTCAGGAATTCAATGACTTCACATTTGCACGAAATGCAAACCAAGATGAATGATTGCTTTTGTTGATGGAAGTAAGTAGATTTAGAGTTTCAATGGTCTTTAGATTTGATTGATTGAATTAATATTCTAGGTCATTTTGCCACATATGTTAATTTCATCATCAATGTATCAAAATGTGTTCTTGGAATCAAAAGAGTTGCCCAGCTAAGTGGAAATGACGAGAGGTGCTCTTTATTTTGGAACTCAACCAAATATTGTCAATAAGAAAAGCAAATCAAGATGGAGGACTCCACTATTTGTTTCAATTGAATGAGTTCATGTTATAGAAGGTTCATAGTCATCGTTTTTATAATAAATATAGTCGTTAATAAAGACACAAAAGATAATTTCATGGTCATGACATGAAAAATATTCTTTGCAAAGACAAGCAGAGCCTAATTAGCTTGAGGTGATAACAAAGACTAATAATTCAGGAATTAAATGACTTCACATTAGCACGAAATGAAAACCAAGATGAATGATTGCTTTTGTTGAGGGAAGGAAGTAGATTTAGAGTTTCAATGGTGTTTAGATTTGATTGATTGAATTAATATTTTAGGTCGTTTTGCCATATATGTTAATTTCATCATCAATGTATCAAAATGTGTTCTTGGAATCAAAAGAGTTGCCCAGCTAAGTGGAAATGACGAGAGGTACTCTTTATTTTGGAACTCAACCAAATATTGTCAATAATAAACGCAAATCAAGATGGTGGACTCCACTATTTGTTTCAATTCAATGAATTCATATTTTAGAAGGTCCATGAGCGGAGCCTAATTAGCTTGAGGTGATAACAAAGACTCATAATTTAGGATTTAAACGGCTTCACATTTGTAGGAAATGCAAACCAAGATGAATGATTGCTTTTGCTGATGGAAGTAAGTAGATTTAGCGTTTCAATGGTGTTTAGATTTGATTGATTGAATTAATATTCTAGGTCGTTTTGCCACATATGTTGATTTTATCATCAATGTATCAAAATGTGTTCTTGGAATCAAAAGAGTTGCCCAGCTAAGTAGAAATGATGAGAGGTACTCTTTATTTTGGACCTCAAACAAATATTGTCAATAAGAAAACCAAATCAAGATGGAGGACCTCACTATTTGTTTCAATTGAAAGAATTCATGTTATAGAATGTTCATGGGCATCGTTTTTATAATAAATATAGTCGTTAATCAAGACACAAAAGATAATTTCATGGTCATGACATGAAAAATATTCTTTGCAAAGACAAGCAGAGCCTAATTAGCTTGAGGTGATAACAAAGACTCATAATTCGGGAATTAAATGACTTCACATTAGCACGAAATGAAAACCAAGATGAATGATTGCTTTTGTTGAGGGAAGTAAGTAGATTTAGAGTTTCAATGGTGTTTAGATTTGATTGATTGAATTAATATTTTAGGTCGTTTTGCCATATATGTTAATTTCATCATCAATGTATCAAAATGTGTTCTTGGAATCAAAAGAGTTGCCCAGCTAAGTGGAAATGACGAGAGGTACTCTTTATTTTGGAACTCAACCAAATATTGTCAATAATAAACGCAAATCAAGATGGTGGACTCCACTATTTGTTTCAATTCAATGAATTCATATTTTAGAAGGTCCATGAGCTTCGTTTTTATAACAAATATAGTCGTTAATAAAGACACAAAAGATAATTTCATGGTCATGACATGAAAAATAGTCCTTGCAACGACGAGCGGAGCCTAATTAGCTTGAGGTGATAACAAAGACTCATAATTTAGGAATTAAACGACTTCGCATTTGCACGAAATGCAAACCACGATGAATGTTTGCTTTTGCTGATGGAAGTAAGTAGATTTAGAGTTTCAATGGTCTTTAGATTTGATTGATTGAATTAATATTCTAGGTCGTTTTGCCACATATGTTAATTTCATCATCAATGTATCAAAATGAGTTCTTGGAATCAAAAGAGTTGCCCAGCTAAGTAGAAATGACGAGAGGTACTCTTTATTTTGGAACTCAACCAAATATTGTCAATAAGAAAAGCAAATCAAGATGGAGGACTCCACTATTTGTTTCAATTGAATGAATCCATGTTATAGAAGGTTCATAGGCATCGTTTTTATAATAAATATGGTCGTTAATAAAGACACAAAAGATAATTTCATGGTCATGACATGAAAAATATTCTTTGCAAGTACAAGCAGAGCCTAATTAGCTTGACGTGATAACAAAGACTCATAATTTAGGAATTAAACGACTTCGCATTTGCACGAAATGCAAACCAAGATGAATGATTGCTTTTGCTGATGGAAGTAAGTAGATGTAGAGTTTCAATGGTGTTTAGATTTGATTCCTTGAATTAATATTCTAGGTCATTTTGCCATATATGTTAATTTCATCATCAATGTATCAAAATGTGTTCTTGGAATCAAAAGAGTTGCCCAGCTAAGTGGAAATGACGAGAGGTACTCTTTATTTTGGAACTCAACCAAATATTGTCAATAATAAACGCAAATCAAGATGGTGGACTCCACTATTTGTTTCAATTCAATAAATTCATATTTTAGAAGGTCCATGGGCTTCGTTTTTACAACAAATATAGTCGTTAATAAAGACACAAAAGATAATTTCATGCTCATGACATAAAAAATATTCCTTGCAACGACGAGCGGAGCCTAATTAGCTTGAGGTGATAACAAAGACTCATAATTTAGGATTTAAACGACTTCACATTTGTATGAAATGCAAACCAAGATGAATGATTGCTTTTGCTGATGGAAGTAAGTAGATTTAGCGTTTCAATGGTGTTTAGATTTGATTGATTGAATTAATATTCTAGGTCGTTTTGCCACATATGTTAATTTCATCATCAATGTCTCAAAATGTGTTCTTGGAATCAAAAGAGTTGCCCAGCTAAGTAGAAATGATGAGAGGTACTCTTTATTTTGGAACTCCACCAAATATTGTCAATAAGAAAAGCAAATCAAGATGGATGACTCCACTATTTGTTTCAATTGAATGAATTCATGTTATAGAAGGTTCATAGGCATCGTTTTTATAATAAATATAGTCGTTAATAAGGACACAAAAGATAATTTCATGGTCATGACAAGAAAAATATTCTTTGCAAGTACAAGCAGAGCCTAATTAGCTTGACGTGATAACAAAGACTCATAATTTAGGAATTAAACGACTTCGCATTTGCACGAAATGCAAACCAAGATGAATGATTGCTTTTGCTGATGGAAGTAAGTAGATGTAGAGTTTCAATGGTGTTTAAATTTGATTGATTGAATTAATATTCTAGGTCGTTTTGCCACATATGTTAATTTCATCATCAATGTATCAATATGTGTTCTTGGAATCAACAGAGTTGCCCAGCTAAGTAGAAATGACGAGAGGTACTCTTTGTTTTGGAACTCAACCAAATATTGTCAATAAGAAAAGCAAATGAAGATGGAGGACTCCACTATTTGTTTCAATTGAATGAATTCATGTTATAGAAGGTTCATAGGCATCGTCTTTATAATAAATCTGGTCGTTAATAAAGACACAAAACATAATTTCATGGTCATGACATGAAAAATATTGTTTGCAAAGACAAGCAGAGCCTAATTAACTTGAGGTGATAACAAAGACTCATAATTCAGGAATTAAATGACTTCACATTAGCACGAAATGAAACCAAGATGAATGATTGCTTTTGTTGAGGGAAGTAAGTAGATTTAGAGTTTCAATGGTGTTTAGATTTGATTCATTGAATTAATATTCTAGGTCATTTTGCCATATATGTTAATTTCATCATCAATGTATCAAAATGTGTTCTTGGAATCAAAAGAGTTGCCCAGCTAAGTGGAAATGACAAGAGGTACTCTTTATTTTGGAACTCAACCAAATATTGTCAATAATAAACGCAAATCAAGATGGTGGACTCCACTATTTGTTTCAATTCAATGAATTCATATTTTAGAAGGTCCATGGGCTTCGTTTTTACAACAAATATAGTCGTTAATAAAGACACAAAAGATAATTTCATGGTCATGACAAGAAAAATAGTCCTTGCAACGACGAGCGGAGCCTAATTAGCTTGAGGCGATAACAAAGACTCATAATTTAGGAATTAAACGACTTCGCATTTGCACGAAATGCAAACCACGATGAATGTTTGCTTTTGCTGATGGAAGTAAGTAGATTTAGAGTTTCAATGGTCTTTAGATTTGATTGATTGAATTAATATTCTAGGTCGTTTTGCCACATATGTTAATTTCATCATCAATGTATCAAAATGTGTTCTTGGAATCAAAAGAGTTGCCCAGCTAAGTAGAAATGACGAGAGGTACACTTTATTTTGGAACTCAACCAAATATTGTCAATAAGAAAAGTAAATCAAGACGGAGGACTCCACTATTTGTTTCAATTGAATGAATCCATGTTATAGAAGGTTCATAGGCATCGTTTTTATAATAAATATGGTCGTTAATAAAGACACAAAAGATAATTTCATGGTCTTGACATGAAAAATATTCTTTGCAAAGACAAGCAGAGCCTAATTAGCTTGAGGTGATAACAAAGACTCATAATTCAGGAATTCAATGACTTCACATTTGCACGAAATGCAAACCAAGATGAATGATTGCTTTTGTTGAGGGAAGTAAGTCGATTTAGACTTTCAATGGTGTTTAGATTTGATTCATTGAATTAATATTCTAGGTCGTTTTCCCATATATTTTAATTTCATCATCAATGTATCAAAATGTGTTCTTGGAATCAAAAGAGTTGCCCAGCTATGTGGAAATGACGAGAGGTACTCTTTATTTTGGAACTCAACCAAATATTGTCAATAATAAACGCAAATCAAGATGGTGGACTCCACTATTTGTTTCAATTCAATGAATTCATATTTTAGAAGGTCCATGGGCTTCGTTTTTACAACAAATATAGTCGTTAATAAAGACACAAAAGATAATTTCATGGTCATGACATGAAAAATAGTCCTTGCAACGACGAGCGGAGCCTAATTAGCTTGAGGTGATAACAAGGACTCATAATTTAGGGTTTAAATGACTTCACATTTGTACGAAATGCAAACCAAGATGAATGATTGCTTTTGCTGATGGAAGTAAGTAGATTTAGCGTTTCAATGGTGTTTAGATTTGATTGATTGAACTAGTATTCTAGGTCGTTTTGCCACATATGTAAATTTCATCATCAATGTATCAAAATGTGTTCTTGGAATGAAAAGAGTTGCCCAGCTAAGTAGAAGTGATGAGAGGTACTCTTTATTTTGGAACTCAAACAAATATTGTCAATAAGAAAACCAAATCAAGATGGAGAACTTCACTATTTGTTTCAATTGAAAGAATTCATGTTATAGAATGTTCATGGGCATCGTTTTTATAATAAATATAGTCGTTAATAAAGACACAAAAGATAATTTCATGGTCATGACATGAAAAATAGTCCTTGCAACGACGAGCGGAGCCTAATTAGCTTGAGGTGATAACAAAGACTCATAATTTAGGATTTAAACGACTTCACATTTCTACGAAATGCAAACCAAGATGAATGATTGCTTTTGCTGATGGAAGTAAGTAGATTTAGAGTTTCAATGGTGTTTAGATTTGATTGATTGAATTAATATTCTAGGTCGTTTTGCCACATATGTTAATTTCATCATCAATGTATCAAAATGTGTTCTTGGAATCAAAAGAGTTGCCCAGCTAAGCAGAAATGACGAGAGGTACTCTTTATTTTGGTACTCAACCAAATATTGTCAATAAGAAAAGCAAATCAAGATGGAGGACTTCACTATTTGTTTCAATTGAAAGAATTCATGTTATAGAAGGTTCATGGGCATCGTTTTTATAATAAATATAGTCGTTAATAAAGACACAAAAGATAATTTTGAGGTCATGACATGAAAAATATTCTTTGCAAGGACAAGCAGAGCCTAATTAGCTTGAGGTGATAACAAAGACTCATAATTTAGGATTTAAACGACTTCACATTTCTACGAAATGCAAACCAAGATGAATGATTGCTTTTGCTGATGGAAGTAAGTAGATTTAGCGTTTCAATGGTGTTTAGATTTGATTGATTGAACTAGTATTCTAGGTCGTTTTGCCACATATGTAAATTTCATCATCAATGTATCAAAATGTGTTCTTGGAATGAAAAGAGTTGCCCAGCTAAGTAGAAGTGATGAGAGGTACTCTTTATTTTGGAACTCAAACAAATATTGTCAATAAGAAAACCAAATCAAGATGGAGAACTTCACTATTTGTTTCAATTGAAAGAATTCATGTTATAGAATGTTCATGGGCATCGTTTTTATAATAAATATAGTCGTTAATAAAGACACAAAAGATAATTTCATGGTCATGACATGAAAAATAGTCCTTGCAACGACGAGCGGAGCCTAATTAGCTTGAGGTGATAACAAAGACTCATAATTTAGGATTTAAACGACTTCACATTTCTACGAAATGCAAACCAAGATGAATGATTGCTTTTGCTGATGGAAGTAAGTAGATTTAGAGTTTCAATGGTGTTTAGATTTGATTGATTGAATTAATATTCTAGGTCGTTTTGCCACATATGTTAATTTCATCATCAATGTATCAAAATGTGTTCTTGGAATCAAAAGAGTTGCCCAGCTAAGCAGAAATGACGAGAGGTACTCTTTATTTTGGAACTCAAACAAATATTGTCAATAAGAAAACCAAATCAAGATGGAGAACTTCACTATTTGTTTCAATTGAAAGAATTCATGTTATAGAATGTTCATGGGCATCGTTTTTATAATAAATATAGTCGTTAATAAAGACACAAAAGATAATTTCATGGTCATGACATGAAAAATAGTCCTTGCAACGACGAGCGGAGCCTAATTAGCTTGAGGTGATAACAAAGACTCATAATTTAGGATTTAAACGACTTCACATTTCTACGAAATGCAAACCAAGATGAATGATTGCTTTTGCTGATGGAAGTAAGTAGATTTAGAGTTTCAATGGTGTTTAGATTTGATTGATTGAATTAATATTCTAGGTCGTTTTGCCACATATGTTAATTTCATCATCAATGTATCAAAATGTGTTCTTGGAATCAAAAGAGTTGCCCAGCTAAGCAGAAATGACGAGAGGTACTCTTTATTTTGGTACTCAACCAAATATTGTCAATAAGAAAAGCAAATCAAGATGGAGGACTTCACTATTTGTTTCAATTGAAAGAATTCATGTTATAGAATGTTCATGGGCATCGTTTTTATAATAAATATAGTCGTTAATAAAGACACAAAAGATAATTTCATGGTCATGACATGAAAAATAGTCCTTGCAACGACGAGCGGAGCCTAATTAGCTTGAGGTGATAACAAAGACTCATAATTTAGGATTTAAACGACTTCACATTTGTACGAAATGCAAACCAAGATGAATGATTGCTTTTGCTGATGGAAGTAAGTAGATTTAGCGTTTCAATGGTGTTTAGATTTGATTGATTGAATTAATATTCTAGGTCGTTTTGCCACATATGTTAATTTCATCATCAATGTATCAAAATGTGTTCTTGGAATGAAAAGAGTTGCCCAGCTAAGTAGAAATGATGAGAGGTACTCTTTATTTTGGAACTCAAACAAATATTGTCAATAAGAAAACCAAATCAAGATGGAGAACTTCACTATTTGTTTCAATTGAAAGAATTCATGTTATAGAATGTTCATGGGCATCGTTTTTATAATAAATATAGTCGTTAATAAAGACACAAAAGACAATTTCATGGTCATGACATGAAAAATAGTCCTTGCAACGACGAGCGGAGCCTAATTAGCTTGAGGTGATAACAAAGACTCATAATTTAGGATTTAAACGACTTCGCATTTGCACGAAATGCAAACCAAGATGAATGATTGCTTTTGCTGATGGAAGTAAGTAGATTTAGCATTTCAATGGTGTTTAGATTTGATTGATTGAATTAATATTCTAGGTCGTTTTGCCACATATGTTAATTTCATCATCAATGTATCAAAATGTGTTCTTGGAATCAAAAGAGTTGCCCAGCTAAGCCGAAATGACGAGAGGTACTCTTTATTTTGGAACTCAACCAAATATTGTCAATAAGAAAAGCAAATCAAGATGGAGGACTCCACTATTTGTTTCAATTGAATGAATTCATGTTATAGAAGGTTCATAGGCATCGTTTTTATAATAAATATAGTCGTTAATAAAGACACAAAAGATAATTTCATGGTCATGACAAGAAAAATATTCTTTGCAAGTACAAGCAGAGCCTAATTAGCTTGACGTGATAACAAAGACTCATAATTTAGGAATTAAACGACTTCGCATTTGCACGAAATGCAAACCAAGATGAATGATTGCTTTTGCTGATGGAAGTAAGTAGATTTAGAGTTTCAATGGTGTTTAGATTTGATTGATTGAATTAATATTCTAGGTTGTTTTGCCACATATGTTAATTTCATCATCAATGTATCAAAATGTGTTCTTGGAATCAAAAGAGTTGCCCAGCTAAGTAGAAATGACGAGAGGTACTCTTTATTTTTGGAACTCAACCAAATATTGTCAATAAGAAAAGCAAATCAAGATGGAGGACTTCACTATTTGTTTCAATTGAAAGAATTCATGTTATAGAAGGTTCATGGGCATCGTTTTTTATAATAAATATAGTCGTTAATAAAGACACAAAAGATAATTTCGAGGTCATGACATGAAAAATATTCTTTGCAAGGACAAGCAGAGCCTAATTAGCTTGAGGTGATAACAAAGACTCATAATTTAGGATTTAAATGACTTCACATTTGCACGAAATGCAACCCAAGATGAATGATTGCTTTTGTTGAGGGAAGTAAGTAGAATTAGAGTTTCAATGGTGTTTAGATTTGATTGATTGAATTAATATTCTAGGTCGTTTTGCCACATATGTTAATTTTATCAACAACGTATCAAAATGTGTTCTTGGAATCAAAAGTGTTGCCCAGCTAAGTAGAAATGAGGAGAGGTACTCTTTAATTTGGTACTCAACCAAATATTGTCAATAAGAAAAGCAAATCAAGATGGAGGACTTCACTATTTGTTTCAATTGAAAGAATTCATGTTATAGAAGGTTCATGGGCATCGTTTTTATAATAAATATAGTCGTTAATAAAGACACCAAAGATAATTTCATGGTCATGACATGAAAAATAGTCCTTGCAACGACGAGCGGAGCCTAATTAGCTTGAGGTGATAACAAAGACTCATAATTTAGGATTTAAACGACATCACATTTGGACGAAATGCAAACCAAGATGAATGATTGCTTTTGCTGATGGAAGTAAGTAGATTTAGAGTTTCAATGGTGTTTAGATTTGATTGATTGAATTAATATTGTAGGTCGTTTTGCCATATATGTTAATTTCATCATCAATGTATCAAAATGTGTTCTTGGAATCAAAAGAGTTGCCCAGCTAAGTAGAAATGACAAGAGGTACTCTTTATTTTGGAACTCTACTAAAATATTGTCAATAAGAAAAGAAAATCAAGATGGAGGACTTCACTATTTGTTTCAATTGAAACAATTCATGTTATAGAAGGTTCATGGGCATCGTTTTTATAATAAATATAGTCGTTAATAAAGACACAAAAGATAATTTCATGGTCATGATATGAAAAATAGTCCTTGCAACGACCAGCGGAGCCTAATTAGCTTGAGGTGATAACAAAGACTCATAATTTAGGATTTAAACGACATCACATTTTTACGAAATGCAAACCAAGATGAATGATTGCTTTTGCTGATGGAAGTAAGTAGATTTAGAGTTTCAATGGTGTTTAGATTTGATTGATTGAATTAATATTGTAGGTCGTTTTGCCATATATGTTAATTTCATCATCAATGTATCAAAATGTGTTCTTGGAATGAAAAGAGTTGCCCAGCTAAGTAGAAATGATGAGAGGTACTCTTTATTTTGGAACTCAACCAAATATTGTCAATAAGAAAAGCAAATCAAGATGGAGGACTCCACTATTTGTTTCAATTGAATGAATTTATGTTATAGAAGGTTCATAGGCATCGTTTTTATAATAAATATATTCGTTAATCAAGACACAAAAGATAATTTCATGGTCATGACATGAAGAATATTCCTTGGAAGGAAAAGCAGAGCCTAATTAGCTTGAGGTGATAACAAAGACTCATAATTCAGGAATTAAATGACTTCACATTAGCACGAAATGAAAACCAAGATGAATGATTGCTTTTGTTGAGGGAAGTAAGTAGATTTAGAGTTTCAATGGTGTTTAGATTTGATTGATTGAATTAATATTTTAGGTCGTTTTGCCATATATGTTAATTTCAACATCAATGTATCAAAATGTGTTCTTGGAATCAAAAGAGGAGCCCAACTATGTAGAAATGATGAGAGGTACTCTTTATTTTGGAACTCAACCAAATATTATCAATAAGAAAAGCAAATCAAGATGGAGGACTCCACTATTTGTTTCAATTGAATGAAGTCATGTTATAGAAGGTTCATAGGCATCATTTTTATAATAAATATAGTCGTTAATAAAGAGACAAAAGATAATTTCATGGTCATGACATGAAAAATATTCCTTGCAAGGACAAGCAAATCCTAATTAGCTTGAGGTGATAACAAAGACTCATAATTCAGGAATTCAATGACTTCACATTTGCACGAAATGCAAACCAAGATGAATGATTGCTTTTGTTGAGGGAAATAAGTAGATTTAGAGTTTCAATGGTGTTTAGATTTGATTGATTGAATTAATATTCTAGGTCGTTTTGCCACATATGTTAATTTTATCATCAATGTATCAAAATGTGTTCTTGGAATCAAAAGAGTTGCCCAGCTAAGTAGAAATGAGGAGAGGTACTCTTTATTTTGGAACTCAACCAAATATTGTCAATAAGAAAAGCAAATCAAGATGGAGGACTCCACTATTTGTTTCAATTGAATGAATTCATGTTATAGAAGGTTCATAGGCATCGTTTTTATAATAAATATATTCGTTAATAAAGACACAAAAGATAATTTCATGGTCATGACATGAAAAATATTCCTTGGAAGGACAAGCAGAGCCTAATTAGCTTGAGGTGATAGCAAAGACCCATAATTCTGGAATTAAATGACTTCACATTAGCACGAAATGAAAACCAAGATGAATGATTGCTTTTGTTGAGGGAAGTAAGTAGATTTAGAGTTTCAATGGTGTTTAGATTTGATTGATTGAATTAATATTCTAGGTCGTTTGCCACATATGTTAATTTTATCATCAATGTATCAAAATGTGTTCTTGTAATCAAAAGAGTTGCCCAGCTAAGTAGAAATGAGGAGAGGTACTCTTTAATTTGGTACTCAACCAAATATTGTCAATAAGAAAAGCAAATCAAGATGGAGGACTTCACTATTTGTTTCAATTGAAAGAATTCATGTTATAGAAGGTTCATGGGCATCAATTTTATAATAAATATAGTCGTTAATAAAGACACCAAAGATAATTTCATGGTCATGACATGAAAAATAGTCCTTGCAACGACGAGCAGAGCCTAATTAGCTTGAGGTGATAACAAAGACTCATAATTTAGGATTTAAACGACTTCACATTTGTACGAAATGCAAACCAAGATGATTGATTGCTTTTGCTGATGGAAGTAAGTAGATTTAGAGTTTCAATGGTGTTTAGATTTGATTGATTGAATTAATATTCTAGGTCGTTTTGCCACATATGTTAATTTCATCATCAATGTATGAAAATGTGTTCTTGGAATCAAAAGTGTTGCCCAGCTATGTAGAAATGACGAGAGGTATTCTTTATTTTAGAACTCAACCAAATATTGTCAATAAGAAAAGCAAGTCAAGATGGTGGACTTCACTATTTGTTTCAATCGAAAGAAATAATGTTCTAGAAGGTTCATGGGCATCATTTTTATAATAAATATAGTCGTTAATAAAGACACAAAAGATAATTTCGTGGTCATGACAAGAAAAATATTCTTTGCAAGGACAAGCAGAGCGTAATTAGCTTGACGTGATAACAAAGACTCATAATTTATGAATTAAACGACTTCACATTTGCACGAAATGCAAACCAAGATGAATGATTGCTTTTTCTGATGGAAGTAAGTAGATTTAGAGTTTCAATGGTCTTTAGATTTGGTTGATTGAATTAATATTCTAGGTTGTTTTGCCACATATGTTAATTTCATCATCAATGTATGAAAATGTGTTCTTGGAATCAAAAGTGTTGCCCAGCTATGTAGAAATGACGAGAGGTACACTTTATTTTAGAACTCAACCAAATATTGTCAATAAGAAAAGCAAATCAAGATGGTGGACTTCACTATTTGTTTCAATTGAAAGAATTCATGTTCTAGAAGGTTCATGGGCATCGTTTTTATAATAAATATAGTCGTTAATAAAGACACAAAAGATCATTTCGTGGTCATGACATGAAAAATATTCCTTGCACGGACAAGCAGAGCCGAATTAGCTTGAGGTGATAACAAAGACTCATAATTCAGTAATTCAATGACTTCACATTTGCACGAAATGCAAACCAAGATGAATGATTGCTTTTGTTGAGGGAAGTAAGTAGATTTAGAGTTTCAATGGTGTTTAGATTTTATTGATTGAATTAATATTCTAGGTCGTTTTGCCACATATGTTAATTTTATCATCAATGTATCAAAATGTGTTCTTGGAATCAAAAGAGTTGCCCAGCTAAGAAGAAATGATGAGAGGTACTCTTTATTTTGGAACTCAACCAAATATTGTCAATAAGAAAAGCAAATCAAGATGGAGGACTTCACTATTTGTTTCAATTGAAAGAATTCATGTTATAGAAGGTTCATGGGCATCAATTTTATAATAAATATAGTCGTTAATAAAGACACCAAAGATAATTTGATGGTCATGACATGAAAAATAGTCCTTGCAACGACGAGCGGAGCCTAATTAGCTTGAGGTGATAACAAAGACTCATAATTTAGGATTTAAACGACTTCACATTTGTACGAAATGCAAACCAAGATGAATGATTGCTTTTGCTGATGGAAGTAAGTAGATTTAGCGTTTCAATGGTGTTTAGATTTGATTGATTGAATTAATATTCTAGGTCGTTTTGCCACATATGTTAATTTCATCATCAATGTATGAAAATGTGTTCTTGGAATCAAAAGTGTTGCCCAGCTATGTAGAAATGACGAGAGGTACTCTTTATTTTAGAACTCAACCAAATATTGTCAATAAGAAAAGCAAGTCAAGATGGTGGACTTCACTATTTGTTTCAATCGAAAGAAATAATGTTCTAGAAGGTTCATGGGCATCATTTTTATAATAAATATAGTCGTTAATAAAGACACAAAAGATAATTTCGTGGTCATGACAAGAAAAATATTCTTTGCAAGGACAAGCAGAGCGTAATTAGCTTGACGTGATAACAAAGACTCATAATTTATGAATTAAACGACTTCACATTTGCACGAAATGCAAAAACAAGATGAATGATTGCTTTTTCTGATGGAAGTAAGTAGATTTAGAGTTTCAATGGTCTTTAGATTTGGTTGATTGAATTAATATTCTAGGTTGTTTTGCCACATATGTTAATTTCATCATCAATGTATGAAAATGTGTTCTTGGAATCAAAAGTGTTGCCCAGCTATGTAGAAATGACGAGAGGTACACTTTATTTTAGAACTCAACCAAATATTGTCAATAATAAAAGCAAATCAAGATGGTGGACTTCACTATTTGTTTCAATTGAAAGAATTCATGTTCTAGAAGGTTCATGGGCATCGTTTTTATAATAAATATAGTCGTTAATAAAGACACAAAAGATCATTTCGTGGTCATGACATGAAAAATATTCCTTGCACGGACAAGCAGAGCCTAATTAGCTTGAGGTGATAACAAAGACTCATAATTCAGTAATTCAATGACTTCACATTTGCACGAAATGCAAACCAAGATGAATGATTGCTTTTGTTGAGGGAAGTAAGTAGATTTAGAGTTTCAATGGTGTTTAGATTTTATTGATTGAATTAATATTCTAGGTCGTTTTGCCACATATGTTAATTTTATCATCAATGTATCAAAATGTGTGTTCTTGGAATCAAAAGAGTTACCCAGCTAAGTAGAAATGATGAGAGGTACTCTTTATTTTGGTACTCAACCAAATATTGTCAATAAGAAAAGCAAATCAAGATGGAGGACTTCACCATTTGTTTGAATTGAAAGAATTCATGTTATAGAAGGTTCATGGGCATCGTTTTTATAATAAATATAGTCGTTAATAAAAACACAAAAGATAATTTCATTGTCATGACAAGAAAAATATTCTTTGCAAGTACAAAGCAGAGCCTAATGAGCTTGACGTGATAACAAAGACTCATAATTTAGGAATTAAAAACGACTTCGCATTTGCGCGAAATGCAAACCAAGATTAATGATTGCTTTTGCTGATGGAAGTAAGTAGATTTAGAGTTTCAATGGTCTTTAGATTTGATTTATTGAATTAATATTCTAGGTTGTTTTGCCACATATGTTAATTTCATCATCAATGTATGAAAATGTGTTCTTGGAATCAAAAGAGTTGCCCAGCTATGTAGAAATGACGAGAGGTACTCTTTATTTTAGAACTCAACCAAATATTGTCAATAAGAAAAGCAAATCAAGATGGTGGACTTCACTATTTGTTTCAATTGAAAGAATTCATGTTATAGAAGGTTCATGGGCATCGTTTTTATAATAAATATAGTCGTTAATAAAGACACAAAAGATAATTTCATGGTCATGACATGAAAAATATTCCTTGCACGGACAAGCAGAACCTAATTAGCTTGAGGTGATAACAAAGACTCATAATTCAGGAATTCAATGACTTCACATTTGCACGAAATGCAAACCAAGATGAATGATTGCTTTTGTTGAGGGAAGTAAGTAGATTTAGAGTTTCAATGGTGTTTAGATTTGATTGATTGAATTAATATTCTAGGTCGTTTTGCCACATATGTTAATTTCATCATCAATGTATCAAAATGTGTTCTTGGAATCAAAAGAGTTGCCCAGCTAAGTAGAAATGAGGAGAGGTACTCTTTATTTTGGAACTCAACCAAATATTGTCAATAAGAAAAGCAAATCAAGATGGAGGACTCCACTATTTGTTTCAATTGAATGAAATCATGTTATAGAAGGTTCATAGGCATCGTTTTTATAATAAATATATTCGTTAATAAAGACACAAAAGATAATTTCATGGTCATGACATGAAAAATATTCCTTGGAAGGACAAGCAGAGCCTAATTAGCTTGAGGTGATAGCAAAGACCCATAATTCTGGAATTAAATGACTTCACATTAGCACGAAATGAAAACCAAGATGAATGATTGCTTTTGTTGAGGGAAGTAAGTAGATTTAGAGTTTCAATGGTGTTTAGATTTGATTGATTGAATTAATATTCTAGGTCGTTTGCCACATATGTTAATTTTATCATCAATGTATCAAAATGTGTTCTTGTAATCAAAAGAGTTGCCCAGCTAAGTAGAAATGAGGAGAGGTACTCTTTAATTTGGTACTCAACCAAATATTGTCAATAAGAAAAGCAAATCAAGATGGTGGACTTCACTATTTGTTTCAATTGAAAGAATTCATGTTCTAGAAGGTTCATGGGCATCGTTTTTATAATAAATATAGTCGTTAATAAAGACACAAAAGATCATTTCGTGGTCATGACATGAAAAATATTCCTTGCACGGACAAGCAGAGCCGAATTAGCTTGAGGTGATAACAAAGACTCATAATTCAGTAATTCAATGACTTCACATTTGCACGAAATGCAAACCAAGATGAATGATTGCTTTTGTTGAGGGAAGTAAGTAGATTTAGAGTTTCAATGGTGTTTAGATTTTATTGATTGAATTAATATTCTAGGTCGTTTTGCCACATATGTTAATTTTATCATCAATGTATCAAAATGTGTTCTTGGAATCAAAAGAGTTGCCCAGCTAAGAAGAAATGATGAGAGGTACTCTTTATTTTTTGGAACTCAACCAAATATTGTCAATAAGAAAAGCAAATCAAGATGGAGGACTTCACTATTTGTTTCAATTGAAAGAATTCATGTTATAGAAGGTTCATGGGCATCAATTTTATAATAAATATAGTCGTTAATAAAGACACCAAAGATAATTTGATGGTCATGACATGAAAAAAATAGTCCTTTGCAACGACGAGCGGAGCCTAATTAGCTTGAGGTGATAACAAAGACTCATAATTTAGGATTTAAACGACTTCACATTTGTACGAAATGCAAACCAAGATGAATGATTGCTTTTGCTGATGGAAGTAAGTAGATTTAGCGTTTCAATGGTGTTTAGATTTGATTGATTGAATTAATATTCTAGGTCGTTTTGCCACATATGTTAATTTCATCATCAATGTATGAAAATGTGTTCTTGGAATCAAAAGTGTTGCCCAGCTATGTAGAAATGACGAGAGGTACTCTTTATTTTAGAACTCAACCAAATATTGTCAATAAGAAAAGCAAGTCAAGATGGTGGACTTCACTATTTGTTTCAATCGAAAGAAATAATGTTCTAGAAGGTTCATGGGCATCATTTTTATAATAAATATAGTCGTTAATAAAGACACAAAAGATAATTTCGTGGTCATGACAAGAAAAAATATTCTTTGCAAGGACAAGCAGAGCGTAATTTAGCTTGACGTGATAACAAAGACTCATAATTTATGAATTAAACGACTTCACATTTGCACGAAATGCAAACCAAGATGAATGATTGCTTTTTTTCTGATGGAAGTAAGTAGATTTAGAGTTTCAATGGTCTTTAGATTTGGTTGATTGAATTAATATTCTAGGTTGTTTTGCCACATATGTTAATTTCATCATCAATGTATGAAAATGTGTTCTTGGAATCAAAAGTGTTGCCCAGCTATGTAGAAATGACGAGAGGTACACTTTTATTTTAGAACTCAACCAAATATTGTCAATAATAAAAGCAAATCAAGATGGTGGACTTCACTATTTGTTTCAATTGAAAGAATTCATGTTCTAGAAGGTTCATGGGCATCGTTTTTATAATAAATATAGTCGTTAATAAAGACACAAAAGATCATTTCGTGGTCATGACATGAAAAATATTCCTTGCACGGACAAGCAGAGCCTAATTAGCTTGAGGTGATAACAAAGACTCATAATTCAGTAATTCAATGACTTCACATTTGCACGAAATGCAAACCAAGATGAATGATTGCTTTTGTTGAGGGAAGTAAGTAGATTTAGAGTTTCAATGGTGTTTAGATTTTATTGATTGAATTAATATTCTAGGTCGTTTTGCCACATATGTTAATTTTATCATCAATGTATCAAAATGTGTTCTTGGAATCAAAAGAGTTACCCAGCTAAGTAGAAATGATGAGAGGTACTCTTTATTTTGGTACTCAACCAAATATTGTCAATAAGAAAAGCAAATCAAGATGGAGGACTTCACCATTTGTTTGAATTGAAAGAATTCATGTTATAGAAGGTTCATGGGCATCGTTTTTATAATAAATATAGTCGTTAATAAAAACACAAAAGATAATTTCATTGTCATGACAAGAAAAATATTCTTTGCAAGTACAAGCAGAGCCTAATGAGCTTGACGTGATAACAAAGACTCATAATTTAGGAATTAAACGACTTCGCATTTGCGCGAAATGCAAACCAAGATTAATGATTGCTTTTGCTGATGGAAGTAAGTAGATTTAGAGTTTCAATGGTCTTTAGATTTGATTTATTGAATTAATATTCTAGGTTGTTTTGCCACATATGTTAATTTCATCATCAATGTATGAAAATGTGTTCTTGGAATCAAAAGAGTTGCCCAGCTATGTAGAAATGACGAGAGGTACTCTTTATTTTAGAACTCAACCAAATATTGTCAATAAGAAAAGCAAATCAAGATGGTGGACTTCACTATTTGTTTCAATTGAAAGAATTCATGTTATAGAAGGTTCATGGGCATCGTTTTTATAATAAATATAGTCGTTAATAAAGACACAAAAGATAATTTCATGGTCATGACATGAAAAATATTCCTTGCACGGACAAGCAGAACCTAATTAGCTTGAGGTGATAACAAAGACTCATAATTCAGGAATTTCAATGACTTCACATTTGCACGAAATGCAAACCAAGATGAATGATTGCTTTTGTTGAGGGAAGTAAGTAGATTTAGAGTTTCAATGGTGTTTAGATTTGATTGATTGAATTAATATTCTAGGTCGTTTTTGCCACATATGTTAATTTCATCATCAATGTATCAAAATGTGTGTTCTTGGAATCAAAAGAGTTGCCCAGCTAAGTAGAAATGAGGAGAGGTACTCTTTATTTTTGGAACTCAACCAAATATTGTCAATAAGAAAAGCAAATCAAGATGGAGGACTCCACTATTTGTTTCAATTGAATGAAATCATGTTATAGAAGGTTCATAGGCATCGTTTTTTATAATAAATATATTCGTTAATAAAGACACAAAAGATAATTTCATGGTCATGACATGAAAAATATTTCCTTGGAAGGACAAGCAGAGCCTAATTAGCTTGAGGTGATAGCAAAGACCCATAATTCTGGAATTAAATGACTTCACATTAGCACGAAATGAAAACCAAGATGAATGATTGCTTTTTGTTGAGGGAAGTAAGTAGATTTAGAGTTTCAATGGTGTTTAGATTTGATTGATTGAATTAATATTCTAGGTCGTTTGCCACATATGTTAATTTTATCATCAATGTATCAAAATGTGTTCTTGTAATCAAAAGAGTTGCCCAGCTAAGTAGAAATGAGGAGAGGTACTCTTTAATTTGGTACTCAACCCAAATATTGTCAATAAGAAAAGCAAATCAAGATGGAGGACTTCACTATTTGTTTCAATTGAAAGAATTCATGTTATAGAAGGTTCATGGGCATCAATTTTATATAATAAATATAGTCGTTAATAAAGACACAAAAGATAATTTCATGGTCATGACATGAAAAATAGTCCTTTGCAACGACGAGCAGAGCCTAATTAGCTTGAGGTGATAACAAAGACTCATAATTTAGGATTTAAAACGACTTCACATTTGTACGAAAATGCAAACCAAGATGAAATGATTGCTTTTGCTGCTGATGGAAGTAAGTAGATTTAGCGTTTCAATGGTGTTTAGATTTGATTGATTGAATTAATATTCTAGGTCGTTTTGCCACATATGTTAATTTCATCATCAATGTATGAAAATGTGTTCTTGGAATCAAAAGTGTTGCCCAGCTATGTAGAAAATGACGAGAGGTACTCTTTTTATTTTAGAACTCAACCAAATATTGTCAATAAGAAAAGCAAGTCAAGATGGTGGACTTCACTATTTGTTTCAATCGAAAGAATTCATGTTCTAGAAGGTTCATGGGCATCATTTTTATAATAATAAATATAGTCGTTAAATAAAGACACAAAAAGATAATTTCGTGGTCATGACAAGAAAAAATATTCTTTGCAAGGACAAGCAGAGCGTAATTAGCTTGACGTGATAACAAAAGACTCATAATTTATGAATTAAACGACTTCACATTTGCACGAAATGCAAACCAAGATGAATGATTGCTTTTTCTCTGATGGAAGTAAGTAGATTTAGAGTTTCAATGGTCTTTAGATTTGGTTGATTGAATTAATATTCTAGGTTGTTTTGCCACATATGTTAATTTTCATCATCAATGTATGAAAATGTGTTCTTGGAATCAAAAGTGTTTTGCCCAGCTATGTAGAAATGACGAGAGGTACACTTTATTTTAGAACTCAACCAAATATTTGTCAATAAGAAAAGCAAATCAAGATGGTGGACTTCACTATTTGTTTCAATTGAAAGAATTCATGTTCTAGAAGGTTCATGGGCATCGTTTTTATAATAAAATATAGTCGTTAATAAAGACACAAAAGATCATTTTTTCGTGGTCATGACATGAAAAATATTCCTTGCACGGACAAGCAGAGCCGAATTAGCTTGAGGTGATAAACAAAGACTCATAATTCAGTAATTCAATGACTTCACATTTGCACGAAATGCAAACCAAGATGAATGATTGCTTTTGTTGAGGGAAGTAAGTAGATTTAGAGTTTCAATGGTGTTTAGATTTTATTGATTGAATTAATATTCTAGGTCGTTTTGCCACATATGTTAATTTTATCATCAATGTATCAAAAATGTGTTCTTGGAATCAAAAGAGTTGCCCAGCTAAGAAGAAATGATGAGAGGTACTCTTTATTTTGGAACTCAACCAAATATTGTCAATAAGAAAAGCAAATCAAGATGGAGGACTTCACTATTTGTTTCAATTGAAAGAATTCATGTTATAGAAGGTTCATGGGCATCAATTTTATAATAAATATAGTCGTTAATAAAGACACCAAAGATAATTTGATGGTCATGACATGAAAAAAAAATAGTCCTTGCAACGACGAGCGGAGCCTAATTAGCTTGAGGTGATAACAAAGACTCATAATTTAGGATTTAAACGACTTCACATTTGTACGAAATGCAAACCAAGATGAATGATTGCTTTTGCTGATGGAAGTAAGTAGATTTAGCGTTTCAATGGTGTTTAGATTTGATTGATTGAATTAATATTCTAGGTCGTTTTGCCACATATGTTAATTTCATCATCAATGTATGAAAATGTGTTCTTGGAATCAAAAGTGTTGCCCAGCTATGTAGAAATGACGAGAGGTACTCTTTATTTTAGAACTCAACCAAATATTGTCAATAAGAAAAGCAAGTCAAGATGGTGGACTTCACTATTTGTTTCAATCGAAAGAAATAATGTTCTAGAAGGTTCATGGGCATCGTTTTTATAATAAATATAGTCGTTAATAAAGACACAAAAGATAATTTCGTGGTCATGACAAGAAAAATATTCTTTGCAAGGACAAGCAGAGCGTAATTAGCTTGACGTGATAACAAAGACTCATAATTTATGAATTAAACGACTTCACATTTGCACGAAATGCAAACCAAGATGAATGATTGCTTTTTCTGATGGAAGTAAGTAGATTTAGAGTTTCAATGGTCTTTAGATTTGGTTGATTGAATTAATATTCTAGGTTGTTTTGCCACATATGTTAATTTCATCATCAATCAATGTATGAAAATGTGTTCTTGGAATCAAAAGTGTTGCCCAGCTATGTAGAAATGACGAGAGGTACACTTTATTTTAGAACTCAACCAAATATTGTCAATAATAAAAGCAAATCAAGATGGTGGACTTCACTATTTGTTTCAATTGAAAGAATTCATGTTCTAGAAGGTTCATGGGCATCGTTTTTATAATAAATATAGTCGTTAATAAAGACACAAAAGATCATTTCGTGGTCATGACATGAAAAAATATTCCTTGCACGGACAAGCAGAGCCTAATTAGCTTGAGGTGATAACAAAGACTCATAATTCAGTAATTCAATGACTTCACATTTGCACGAAATGCAAACCAAGATGAATGATTGCTTTTGTTGAGGGAAGTAAGTAGATTTAGAGTTTCAATGGTGTTTAGATTTTATTGATTGAATTAATATTCTAGGTCGTTTTGCCACATATGTTAATTTTATCATCAATGTATCAAAATGTGTTCTTGGAATCAAAAGAGTTACCCAGCTAAGTAGAAATGATGAGAGGTACTCTTTATTTTGGTACTCAACCAAATATTGTCAATAAGAAAAGCAAATCAAGATGGAGGACTTCACCATTTGTTTGAATTGAAAGAATTCATGTTATAGAAGGTTCATGGGCATCGTTTTTATAATAAAAATATAGTCGTTAATAAAAAAACACAAAAGATAATTTCATTGTCATGACAAGAAAAATATTCTTTGCAAGTACAAGCAGAGCCTAATGAGCTTGACGTGATAACAAAGACTCATAATTTTAGGAATTAAACGACTTCGCATTTGCGCGAAATGCAAACCAAGATTAATGATTGCTTTTGCTGATGGAAGTAAGTAGATTTAGAGTTTCAATGGTCTTTAGATTTGATTTATTGAATTAATATTTCTAGGTTGTTTTGCCACATATGTTAATTTCATCATCAATGTATGAAAATGTGTTCTTGGAATCAAAAGAGTTGCCCCAGCTATGTAGAAATGACGAGAGGTACTCTTTATTTTAGAACTCAACCAAATATTGTCAATAAGAAAAGCAAATCAAGATGGTGGACTTCACTATTTGTTTCAATTGAAAGAATTCATGTTATAGAAGGTTCATGGGCATCGTTTTTTTATAATAAATATAGTCGTTAATAAAGACACAAAAGATAATTTCATGGTCATGACATGAAAATATATTCCTTGCACGGACAAGCAGAGCCTAATTAGCTTGAGGTGATAACAAAGACTCATAATTCAGGAATTCAATGACTTCACATTTGCACGAAATGCAAACCAAGATGAATGATTGCTTTTGTTGAGGGAAGTAAGTAGATTTAGAGTTTCAATGGTGTTTTAGATTTGATTGATTGAATTAATATTCTAGGTCGTTTTGCCACATATGTTAATTTCATCATCAATGTATCAAAATGTGTTCTTGGAATCAAAAGAGTTGCCCAGCTAAGTAGAAATGACGAGAGGTACTCTTTATTTTGGAACTCAACTAAAATATTGTCAATAAGAAAAGCAAATCAAGATGGAGGACTTCACTATTTGTTTCAATTGAAAGAATTCATGTTATAGAAGGTTCATGGGCATCGTTTTTATAATAAATATAGTCGTTAATAAAGACACAAAAGATAATTTCATGGTTATGACATGAAAAATAGTCCTTGCAACGAGGAGCGGATCCTAATTAGCTTGAGGAGATAACAAAGACTCATGATTCAGGAATTCAATGACTTCACATTTGCACGAAATGCAAACCAAGATGAATGATTGCTTTTGTTGATGGAAGTAAGTAGATTTAGAGTTTCAATGGTGTTTAGATTTGATTGATTGAATTAATATTCTAGGTCGTTTTGCCACATATGTTAATTTCATCATCAATGTATCAAAATGTGTTCTTGGAATCAAAAGAGTTGCCCAGCTAAGTAGAAATGATGAGAGGTACTCTTTATTTTGGAACTCAAACAAATATTGTCAATAAGAAAAGCAAATCAAGATGGAGGAGTGCACTATTTGTTTCAATTGAATGAATTCATGTTATAGATGGTTCATAGGCATCATTTTTATAATAAATATGGTCGTTAATAAAGACACAAAAGATAATTTGATGGTCATGAAATGAAAAATATTCTTCGCAAGGAAAAGCAAAGCCTAATTAGCTTGAGGTGATAACAAAGAGTCATAATTTAGGAATTAACCAACCTCACATTTGCACGAAATGCAAACCAAGATGAATGATTGCTTTTGCTGATGGAAGTAAGTAGATTGAGAATTTCAATGGTGTTTAGATTTGATTGATTGAATTAATATTCTAGGTCGTTTTGCCACATATGTTAATTTCATCATCAATGTATCAAAATGTGTTCTTGGAATCAAAAGAGTTGCCCAGCTAAGTAGAAATGACGAGAGGTACTCTTTATTTTGGAACTCAACCAAATATTGTCAATAAGAAAAGGAAATCATGATGGAGGACCCCACTATTTGTTTCAATTGAATGAATTCATGTTATAGAAGGTTCATAGGCATCATTTTTATAATAAATATAGTCGTTAATAAAGACACAAAAGATAATTTCATTGTCATGACATGAAAAATATTCCTTGGAAGGACAAGCAGAGCCTAATTAGCTTGAGGTGATAACAAAGACTCATAATTCAGGAATTAAATGACTTCACATTAGCACGAAATGAAAACCAAGATGAATGATTGCTTTTGTTGATGGAAGTAAGTAGATTTAGAGTTTCAATGGTGTTTAGATTTGATTGATTGAATTAATATTCTAGGTCGTTTTGCCACATATGTTAATTTCATCATCAATGTATCAAAATGTGTTCTTGGAATCAAAAGAGATGCCCAGCTAAGTAGAAATGATGAGAGGTACTCTTTATTTTGGAACTCAAACAAATATTGTCAATAAGAAAAGCAAATCAAGATGGAGGAGTGCACTATTTGTTTCAATTGAATGAATTCATGTTATAGATGGTTCATAGGCATCGTTTTTATAATAAATATGGTCGTTAATAAAGACACAAAAGATAATTTGATGGTCATGACATGAAAAATATTCTTCGCAAGGACAAGCAGAGCCTAATTAGCTTGAGGTGATAACAAAGAGTCATAATTTAGGAATTAACCAACCTCACATTTGCACGAAATGCAAACCAAGATGAATGATTGCTTTTGCTGATGGAAGTAAGTAGATTGAGAATTTCAATGGTGTTTAGATTTGATTGATTGAATTAATATTCTAGGTCGTTTTGCCACATATGTTAATTTCATCATCAATGTATCAAAATGTGTTCTTGGAATCAAAAGAGTTGCCCAGCTAAGTAGAAATGACGAGAGGTACTCTTTATTTTGGAACTCAACCAAATATTGTCAATAAGAAAAGCAAATCAAGATGGAGGACCCCACTATTTGTTTCAATTGAATGAATTCATGTTATAGAAGGTTCATAGGCATCATTTTTATAATAAATATAGTCGTTAATAAAGACACAAAAGATAATTTCATTGTCATGACATGAAAAATATTCCTTGGAAGGACAAGCAGAGCCTAATTAGCTTGAGGTGATAACAAAGAGTCATAATTTAGGAATTAACCAACCTCACATTTGCACGAAATGCAAACCAAGATGAATGATTGCTTTTGCTGATGGAAGTAAGTAGATTGAGAATTTCAATGGTGTTTAGATTTGATTGATTGAATTAATATTCTAGGTCATTTTGCCACATATGTTAATTTTATCATCAATGTATCAAAATGTGTTCTTGGAATCAAAAGAGTTGCCCAGCTTAGTAGAAATGAGGAGAGGTACTCTTTAATTTGGTACTCAACCAAATATTGTCAATAAGAAAAGCAAATCAAGATGGAGGACTTCACTATTTGTTTCAATTGAAAGAATTCATGTTATAGAAGGTTCATGGGCATCAGTTTTATAATAAATATAGTCGTTAATAAAGACACCAAAGATAATTTCATGGTCATGACATGAAAAATAGTCCTTGCAACGACCAGCGGAGCCTAATTAGCTTGAGGTGATAACAAAGACTCATAATTTAGGATTTAAACGACTTCACATTTGTACGAAATGCAAACCAAGATGAGATGAATGATTGCTTTTGCTGATGGATGGAAGTAAGTAGATTTAGCGTTTCAATGGTGTTTAGATTTGATTGATTGAATTAATATTCTAGGTCGTTTTGCCACATATGTTAATTTCATCATCAATGTATGAAAATGTGTTCTTGGAATCAAAAGTGTTGCCCAGCTATGTAGAAATGACGAGAGGTACTCTTTATTTTAGAACTCAACCAAATATTGTCAATAAGAAAAGCAAGTCAAGATGGTGGACTTCACTATTTGTTTCAATTGAAAGAATTCATGTTCTAGAAGGTTCATGGGCATCGTTTTTATAATAAATATAGTCGTTAATAAAGACACAAAAGATAATTTCGTGGTCATGACAAGAAAAATATTCTTTGCAAGGACAAGCAGAGCGTAATTAGCTTGACGTGATAACAAAGACTCATAATTTAGGAATTAAACGACTTCACATTTGCACGAAATGCAAACCAAGATGAATGATTGCTTTTGCTGATGGAAGTAAGTAGATTTAGAGTTTCAATGGTCTTTAGATTTGATTGATTGAATTAATATTCTAGGTTGTTTTGCCACATATGTTAATTTCATCATCAATGTATGAAAATGTGTTCTTGGAATCAAAAGTGTTGCCCAGCTATGTAGAAATGACGAGAGGTACTCTTTATTTTAGAACTCAACCAAATATTGTCAATAAGAAAAGCAAATCAAGATGGTGGACTTCACTATTTGTTTCAATTGAAAGAATTCATGTTCTAGAAGGTTCATGGGCATCGTTTTTATAATAAATATAGTCGTTAATAAAGACACAAAAGATCATTTCGTGGTCATGACATGAAAAATATTCCTTGCACGGACAAGCAGAGCCTAATTAGCTTGAGGTGATAACAAAGACTCATAATTCAGGAATTCAATGACTTCACATTTGCACGAAATGCAAACCAAGATGAATGATTGCTTTTGTTGAGGGAAGTAAGTAGATTTAGTGTTTCAATGGTGTTTAGATTTGATTGATTGAATTAATATTCTAGGTCGTTTTGCCACATATGTTAATTTTATCATCAATGTATCAAAATGTGTTCTTGGAATCAAAAGAGTTGCCCAGCTAAGTAGAAATGGTGAGAGGTACTCTTTATTTTGGTACTCAACCAAATATTGTCAATAAGAAAAGCAAATCAAGATGGAGGACTTCACCATTTGTTTGAATTCAAAGAATTCATGTTATAGAAGGTTCATGGGCATCGTTTTTATAATAAATATAGTCGTTAATAAAGACACAAAAGATAATTTCATGGTCATGACAAGAAAAATATTCTTTGCAAGTACAAGCAGAGCCTAATTAGCTTGACGTGATAACAAAGACTCATAATTTAGGAATTAAACGACTTCGCATTTGCACAAAATGCAAACCAAAATTAATGATTGCTTTTGTTGATGGAAGTAAGTAGATTTAGTGTTTCAATGGTCTTTAGATTTGATTTATTGAATTAATATTCTAGGTTGTTTTGCCACATATGTTAATTTCATCATCAATGTATGAAAATGTGTTCTTGGAATCAAAAGAGTTGCCCAGCTATGTAGAAATGACGAGAGGTACTCTTTATTTTAGAACTCAACCAAATATTGTCAATAAGAAAAGCAAATCAAGATGGTCGACTTCACTATTTGTTTCAATTGAAAGAATTCATGTTATAGAAGGTTCATGGGCATCGTTTTTATAATAAATATAGACGTTAATAAAGACACAAAAGATAATTTCATGGTCATGACATGAAAAATATTCCTTGCACGAACAAGCAGAGCTTAATTAGCTTGAGGTGATAACAAAGACTCATAATTCAGGAATTCAATGACTTCACATTTGCACGAAATGCAAACCAAGATGAATGATTGCTTTTGTTGAGGGAAGTAAGTAGATTTAGAGTTTCAATGGTGTTTAGATTTGATTGATTGAATTACTATTCTAGGTCGTTTTGCCACATATGTTAATTTCATCATCAATGTATCAAAATGTGTTCTTGGAATCAAAAGAGTTGCCCAGCTAAGTAGAAATGACGAGAGGTACTCTTTATTTTGGAACTCAACTAAAATATTGTCAATAAGAAAAGCAAATCAAGATGGAGGACTTCACTATTTGTTTCAATTGAAAGAATTCATGTTATAGAAGGTTCATGGGCATCGTTTTTATAATAAATATAGTCGTTAATAAAGACACAAAAGATCATTTCGTGGTCATGACATGAAAAATATTCCTTGCACGGACAAGCAGAGCCTGATTAGCTTGAGGTGATAACAAAGACTCATAATTCAGGAATTCAATGACTTCACATTTGCACGAAATGCAAACCAAGTTGAATGATTGCTTTTGTTGAGGGAAGTAAGTAGATTTAGAGTTTCAATGGTGTTTAGATTTGATTGATTGAATTAATAATCTAGGTCGTTTTGCCACATATGTTAATTTCATGATCAATGTATCAAAATGTGTTCTTGGAATCAAAAGAGTTGCCCAGCTAAGTAGAAATGACGAGAGGTACTCTTTATTTTGGAACTCAACTAAAATATTGTCAATAAGAAAAGCAAATCAAGATGGAGGACTTCACTATTTGTTTCAATTGAAAGAATTCATGTTATAGAAGGTTCATGGGCATCGTTTTTATAATAAATATAGTCGTTAATAAAGACACAAAAGATAATTTCATGGTTATGACATGAAAAATAGTCCTTGCAACGAGGAGCGGAGCCTAATTAGCTTGAGGTGATAACAAAGACTCATGATTCAGGAATTCAATGACTTCACATTTGCACGAAATGCAAACCAAGATGAATGATTGCTTTTGTTGATGGAAGTAAGTAGATTTAGAGTTTCAATGGTGTTTAGATTTGATTGATTGAATTAATATTCTAGGTCATTTTGCCACATATGTTAATTTCATCATCAATGTATCAAAATGTGTTCTTGGAATCAAAAGAGTTGCCCAGCTAAGTAGAAATGATGAGAGGTACTCTTTATTTTGGAACTCAAACAAATATTGTCAATAAGAAAAGCAAATCAAGATGGAGGAGTCCACTATTTGTTTCAATTGAATGAATTCATGTTATAGATGGTTCATAGGCATCGTTTTTATAATAAATATGGTCGTTAATAAAGACACAAAAGATAATTTGATGGTCATGACATGAAAAATATTCTTCGCAAGGACAAGCAGAGCCTAATTAGCTTGAGGTGATAACAAAGAGTCATAATTTAGGAATTAAATGACTTCACATTTGCACGAAATGCAAACCAAGATGAATGATTGCTTTTGCTGATGGAAGTAAGTAGATTGAGAATTTCAATGGTGTTTAGATTTGATTGATTGAATTAATATTCTAGGTCGTTTTGCCACATATGTTAATTTCATCATCAATGTATCAAAATGTGTTCTTGGAATCAAAAGAGTTGCCCAGCTAAGTAGAAATGATGAGAGGTACTCTTTATTTTGGAACTCAACCAAATATTGTCAGTAAGAAAAGCAAATCAAGATGGAGGAGTCCACTATTTGTTTCAATTGAATGAATTCATGTTATAGAAGAGTCATAGGCATCGTTTTTATAATAAATATAGTCCTTAATAAAGACAAAAGATAATTTCAAGGTCATGACATGAAAAATATTCCTTGCAACGACGACCGGAGCCTAATTAGCTTCAGGTGATAACAAAGACTCTTAATTCAGGAATTAAACGACTTCACATTTGCACGAAATACAAACCAAGATGAATGATTGCTTTTGTTAATTGAAGTATGTAGATTTAATTTCATGGTCATCACATGAAAAATAATCCTTGCAACGACGACCGGAGCCTAATTAGCTTGAGGTGATCACAAAGACTCATAATTCAGGAATTAAACGACTTCACATTTGCACGAAATACAAACCAAGATGAATGATTGCTTTTGTTAATTGAAGTAAGTAGATTTAGAGTTTCACTGGTGTTTAGATTTGATTGATTGAATTAATATTCTAGGTCGTTTTGCCACATATGTTAATTTCTTCATCAATGTATCAAAATATGTTCTTGGAATCAAAAGAGAAGCCCAGCTAAGTAGAAATGATGAGAGGTACTCTTTATTTTGGAACTCAACCAAATATTATCAATAAGAAAAGCAAATCAAGATGAAGGAGTCCATTATTTGTTGGAAATGAATGAATTCATGGTATAGAAGGTTCATGGGCATTGTTTTTATAATAAATATAGTCATTAATAAAGACACAAAGGATAATTTCATGGACATGACATGAAAAATAGTCCTTGCAACGACGAGCGGAGCCTAATTAGCTTGAGGTGATAAGAAAGTCTCATTATTTAGGAATTAAATAGCTTCACATTAACACAAAATGCAAACCAAGATGAATTATTGCTTTCACTGATGGTAGTTAGTAGATTTAGAGTTTCAATGGTGTTTAGATTTGATTGATTGAATTAATATTCTAGGTCATTTTGCCACGTATGTTAATTTCATCATCAATGTATCAAAATGTGTTCTTGGAATCAAAAGAGTTACCCAGCTAACTAGAAACGATGAGTGGTACTTTTTATTTTGGAACTCAACCAAATATTGTCAATAAGAAAAGCAAATCAAGATGGAGGACTCCACTATTTGTTTCACTTGAATGAATTCATGTTATAGAAGGTTCATAGGCATCGTTTTTATAATAAATATAGTCGTTAATAAAGACACAAAAGATAATTTCATGGTCATGTCACGAAAAATATTCTTTGCAACTACAAGCAGAGCCTAATTAGCTTGACGTGATAACAAAGACTCATAATTTAGGAATTAAACGACTTCGCATTTGCACGAAATGCAAACCAAGATGAATGATTGCTTTTGCTGATGGAAGTAAGTAGATTTAGAGTTTCAATGGTCTTTAGATTTGATTCATTGAATTAATATTCTAGGTCATTTTGCCACATATATTAATTTCATCATCAATGTATCAAAATGTGTTCTTGGAATCAAAAGAGTTGCCCAGCTAAGTAGAAATGACGAGAGGTACTCTTTATTTTGGAACTCAACCAAATATTCTCAATAAGAAAAGCAAATCAAGATGGAGGACCCCACTATTTGTTTCAATTGAATGAATTCATGTTATAGAAGGTTCATAGGCATAGTTTTTATAATAAATATAGTCGTTAATAAAGACACAAAAGATAATTTCATGGTCATGTCACAAAAAATATTCTTTGCAACTACAAGCAGAGCCTAATTAGCTTGACGTGATAACAAAGACTCATAATTTAGGAATTAAACGACTTCGCATTTGCACGAAATGCAAACCAAGATGAATGATTGCTTTTGCTGATGGAAGTAAGTAGATTTAGAGTTTCAATGGTGTTTAGATTTGATTGATTGAATTAATATTCTAGGTCATTTTGCCACATATGTTAATTTCATCATCAATGTATCAAAATGTGTTCTTGGAATCAAAAGAGTTACCCAGCTAACTAGAAATGATGAGAGGTACTTTTTATTTTGGAACTCAACCAAATATTGTCAATAAGAAAAGCAAATCAAGATGGAGGACTCCACTATTTGTTTCAATTGAATGAATTCATGTTATAGAAGGTTCATAGGCATAGTTTTTATAATAAATATAGTCGTTAAAAAAGGCACAAAAGATAATTTCATGGTCATGACAAGAAAAATATTCTTTGCAAGGACAAGCAGAGCCTAATTAGCTTGACGTGATAACAAAGACTCATAATTTAGGAATTAAACGACTTCGCATTTGCACGAAATGCAAACCAAGATGAATGATTGCTTTTGCTGATGGAAGTAAGAAGATTTAGAGTTTCAATGGTCTTTAGATTTGATTGATTGAATTAATATTCTAGGTTGTTTTGCCACATATGTTAATTTCATCATCAATGTATGAAAATGCGTTCTTGGAATTAAAAGAGTTGCCCTGCTATGTAAAAATGACGAGTGGTACTCTTTATTTTAGAATTCGACCAAATATTGTCAATAAGAAAAGCAAATCAAGATGGTGGACTTCACTATTTGTTTCAATTGAAAGAATTCATGTTATAGAAGGTTCATGGGCATCGTTTTTATAATAAATATAGTCGTTAATAAAGACACAAAAGATAATTTCATGGTCATGACATGATAAATATTCCTTGCAAGGACAAGCAAAGCCTAATTAGCTTGAGGTGATAACAAAGACTCATAATTCAGGAATTCAATGACTTCACATTTCCACGAAATGCAAACCAAGATGAATGATTGCTTTTGTTGAGGGAAGTAAGTAGATTTAGAGTTTCAATGGTGTTTAGATTTGATTGATTGAATTAATATTCTAGGTCATTTTGCCACATATGTTAATTTTATCATCAATGTATCAAAATGTGTTCTTGGAATCAAAAGAGTTGCCCAGCTAAGTAGAAATGATGATGAGGTACTCTTTATTTTTGGTACTCAACCAAATATTGTAAATAAGAAAAGCAAATCAAGATGGAGGACTTCACTATTTGTTTAAATTGAAAGAATTCATGTTATAAAAGGTTCATGGGCATCGTTTTTATAATAAATATAGTCGTTAATAAAGACACCAAAGATAATTTCATGGTCATGACATGAAAAATAGTCCTTGCAACGACGAGCGGAGCCTAATTAGCTTGAGGTGATAACAAAGACTCATAATTTAGGATTTAAACGACTTCACATTTGTACGAAAAATGTAAACCAATATGAATGATTGCTTTTGCTGATGGAAGTAAGTTGATTTAGCGTTTCAATGGTGTTTAGATTTGATTGATTGAATTAATATTCTAGGTCGTTTTGCCACATATGTTAATTTCATCATCAATGTATCAAAATGTGTTCTTGGAATCAAAAGAGCTGCCCAGCTAAGTAGAAATGACAAGAGGTACTCTTTATTTTGGTACTCAACCAAATATTGTCAATAAGAAAAGCAAATCAAGATGGAGGACTCCACTATTTGTTTCAATTGAATGAATTCATGTTATAGAAGGTTCATAGGCATCGTTTTTGTAATAAATATAGTCGTTAATAAAGACACAAAAGATAATTTCATGGTCATGACAAGAAAAATATTCTTTGCATGTACAAGCAGAGCCTAATTAGCTTGATGTGATAACAAAGACTCATAATTTAGGAATTAAACGACTTCGCATTTGGACGAAATGCAAACCAAGATGAATGATTGCTTTTGCTGATGGAAGTAAGTAGATTTAGTGTTTCAATGGTCATTAGATTTGATTGATTGAATTAATATTCTAGGTCGTTTTGCCACATATGTTAATTTCATCATCAATGTATCAAAATGTGTTCTTGGAATCAAAAGAGGAGCCCAACTAAGTAGCAATGATGAGAGGTACTCTTTATTTTGGAACTCAACCAAATATTATCAATAAGAAAAGCAAATCAAGATGGAGGACTCCACTATTTGTTTCAATTGAATGAAGTCATGTTATAGAAGGTTCATAGGCATCATTTTTATAATAAATATAGTCGTTAATAAAGACACAAGAGATAATTTCATGGTCATGACATGATAAATATTCCTTGCAAGGACAAGCAAAGCCTAATTAGCTTGAGGTGATAACAAAGACTCATAATTCAGGAATTCAATGACTTCACATTTCCACGAAATGCAAACCAAGATGAATGATTGCTTTTGTTGAGGGAAGTAAGTAGATTTAGAGTTTCAATGGTGTTTAGATTTGATTGATTGAATTAATATTCTAGGTCATTTTGCCACATATGTTAATTTCATCATCAATGTATCAAAATGTGTTCTTAGAATCAAAAGAGTTGCCCAGCTAAGTAGAAATGATGAGATGTACTCTTTATTTTGGAACTCAACCAAATATTGTCAATAAGAAAAGCAAATCAAGATGGAGGACTCCACTATTTGTTTCAATTGAATGAATTCATGTTATAGAAGGTTCATAGGCATAGTTTTTTATAAATAAATATAGTCATTAAAAAAGACACAAAAAGATAATTTCATGGACATGACAAGAAAAATATTCTTTGCAAGGACAAGCAGAGCGTAATTAGCTTGACGTGATAACAAAGACTCATAATTTAGGAATTAAACGACTTCGCATTTGCACGAAATGCAAACCAAGATGAATGATTGCTTTTGCTGATGGAAGTAAGTAGATTTAGAGTTTCAATGGTCTTTAGAATTGATTGATTGAATTAATATTCTAGGTTGTTTTGGCACATATATGTTAATTTCATCATCAATGTATGAAAATGTGTTCTTGGAATCAAAAGTGTTGCCCAGCTATGTAGAAATGACGAGAGGTACTCTTTATTTTAGAACTCAACCAAATATTGTCAATAAGAAAAAGCAAATCAAGATGGAGGACTTCACTATTTGTTTCAATTGAAAGAATTCATGTTATAGAAGGTTCATGGGCATCGTTTTTATAATAATAAATATAGTCGCTAATAAAGACACAAAAGATCATTTCGTGGTAATGACATGAAAAATATTCCTTGCAAAGGACAAGCAGCGAGCCTAAATAGCTTGAGGTGATAACAAAGACTCATAATTCAGGAATTCAATGACTTCACATTTGCACGAAATGCAAACCAAGATGAATGATTGATTGCTTTTGTTGATGGAAGTAAGTAGATTTTAGTGTTTCAATGGTGTTTAGATTTGATTGATTGAATTAATATTCTAGGTCGTTTTGCCACATATGTTAATTTCATCATCAATGTATCAAAATGTGTTCTTGGAATCAAAAGAGTTGCCCAGCTAAGTAGAAATGATGATGAGAGGTACTCTTTATTTTGGTACTCAACCAAATATTGTCAATAAGAAAAGCAAATCAAGATGGAGGACTTCACTATTTGTTTGAATTGAAAGAATTCATGTTATAGAAGGTTCATGGGCATCGTTTTTTTATAATAAATATAGTCGTTAATAAAGACACAAAAGATAATTTCATGGTCATGACATGAAAAATAGTCCTTGCAAACGACGAGCGGAGCCTAATTAGCTTGAGGTGATAACAAAGACTCATAATTTAGGATTTTAACGACTTCACATTTGTACGAAAATGCAAACCAAGATGAATGATTGCTTTTGCTGATGGAAGTAAGTAGATTTAGCGTTTCAATGGTGTTTTAGATTTGATTTATTGAATTAATATTCTAGGTCGTTTTGCCACATATGTTAATTTCATCATCAATGTATCAAAATGTGTTCTTGGAATCAAAAGAGTTGCCCAGCTAAGTAGAAATGATGAGAGGTTACTCTTTATTTTGGTATTCAAACCAAATATTGTCAATAAGAAAAAGCAAATCAAGATGGAGGACTCCACTATTTGTTTCAATTGAATGAATTCATGTTATAGAAGGTTCATAGGCATCGTTTTTTGTAATAAATATAGTCGTTAATAAAAACACAAAAGATAATTTCATGGTCATGACATGAAAAATATTCCTTGCAAGTACAAGCAGAGCCTAATTAGCTTGACGTGATAACAAAAGACTCATAATTTAGGGAATTAAACGACTTCACATTTGCACGAAATGCAAACCAAGATGAATGATTGCTTTTGCTGATGGAAGTAAGTAGATTTAGAGTTTCAATGGTGTTTAGATTTGATTGATTGAATTAATATTCTAGGTCGTTTTTGCCACATATGTTAATTTCATCATCAATGTATCAAAAATGTGTTCTTGGAATCAAAAGAGTTGCCCCAGCTAAGTAGAAATGATGATGAAGGTACTCTTTATTTTGGAACTCAACCAAATATTGTCAATAAGAAAAGCAAATCAAGATGGCTAAACTCCACTATTTGTTTCAATTGAATGAATTCATGTTATAGAAGATTCACATAGGCATCGTTTTTATAATAAATATAGTCATTAATAAAGACACAAAAGATAATTTCATGGTCATGACATGAAAAATATTCCTTGCAACAACGAGCAGCGGAGCCTAATTAGCTTGAGGTGATAACAAAGACTCATAATTCAGGAATTATAAAACGACTTCTTCACATTTGCACGAAATGCAAACCAAGATGAATGATTGCTTTTGTTAATTGAAGTAAGTAGATTTAGAGTTTCAATGGTGTTTTAGATTTGATTGATTGAATTAATATTCTAGGTCGTTTTGCCACATATGTTAATTTCATCATCATCAATGTATCAAAATGTGTTCTTGGAATCAAAAGAGGAGCCCAGCTAAGTAGAAAATGATGAGAGGTACTCTTTATTTTGGAACTCAACCAAAATATATTATCAATAAGAAAAGCAAATCAAGATGGGAGGACTCCACTATTTTTGTTTCAATTGAATGAATTCATGTTATAGAAGGTTCATGGGCATCGTTTTTTTATAATAAATATAGTCGTTAATAAAGACACACAAAAGATAATTTCATGGTCATGACATGAAAAAATAGTCCCTTGCAACGACGAAGCAGAGGAGCCTAATTAGCTTGAGGTGATAAGAAAAGACTCTCATAATTTAGGAATTAAACGACTTCACATTTTGCACGAAATGCAATGCAAACCAAGATGAATGATTGCTTTTGCTGAATGGAAGTAAGTAGATTTAGAGTTTCAATGGTGTGTTTTAGATTTGATTGATTGAATTAATATTCTAGGTCGTTTTGCCACATATGTTAATTTTCATCATCATCAATGTATCAAAAATGTGTTTCTTGGAATCAAAAAGAGTTGCCCAGCTAAGTAGAAATGATGATGAGAGGTACTCACTCTTTTATTTTGGAACTCAACCAAATATTGTCAATAAGAAAAGCAAATCAAGATGGAGGACTCCACTATTTGTTTCAATTGAATGAATTCATGTTATAGAAGGTTCATAGGCATCGTTTTTATAATATAAAATATAGTCGTTAATAAAGACACAAAAGATAAAATTTCATGGTCATGACATGAAAAATATTATTCCTTGCAAGGGACAAGCAGAGCCTAATTAGCTTGAGGTGATAACAAAGACTCATAATTCAGGAATTTAAAAAGACTTCACATTTGCACGAAATGCAAACCAAGATGAATGATTGCTTTTGTTGATTGAAGTAAGTAGATTTAGAGTTTCAATGGTGTTTAGATTTGATTGATTGAATTAATATTCTAGGTCGTTTTGCCACATATATGTTAATTTCATCATCAATGTATCAAAATGTGTTCTTGGAATCAAAAGAGAGTTGCCCAGCTAAGTAGAAAATGATGAGAGGTACTCTTTATTTTGGAACTCAACCAAATATTGTCAATAAGAAAAAGCAAAATCAAGATGGAGGACTCCACTATTTGTTTCAATTGAATGAATTCATGTTATATAGAAGGTTCATAGGCATCGTTTTTTATAATAAATATAGTCGTTTAATAAAGACACAAAAGATAATTTCATGGTCATTGACATGAAAAAATATTCCTTTGCAAGGACAAGCAGAGCCTAATTAGCTTGAGGTGATAACAAAGACTCATAATTTAGGAATTAAACGACTTCACATTTGCACGAAAATGCAAACCAAGATGAATGATTGCTTTTGCTGATGGAAGTAAGTAGATTTAGAGTTTTCAATGGTGTTTAGAGATTTGATTGATTGAATTAATATTCTAGGTCGTTTTGCCACATATGTTAATTTTCATCATCATCAATGTATCAAAATGTGTTCTTGGAATCAAAAGAGTTGCCAAGCTAAGTAGAAATGATGAGAGGTACTCTTTATTTTTTGGAAACTCAAATCAAAATATTGTCAATAAAGAAAAGCAAATCAAGATGGAGGACTCCACTATTTGTTTCAATTGAATGAATTCATGTTATAGAAGGTTCATAGGCATCGTTTTTATAATAAATATAGTCGTTAATAAAGACACAAAAGATAATTTTCATGGTCATTAGACATGAAAAATATTCCTTGCAAGGACAAGCAGAGGAGCCTAATTTAGCTTGAGGTGATAACACAAAGACTCATAATTTAGGAATTAAATGACTTCACATTTGCACGAAAATGCAAAAACCAAGATGAATGATTGCTTTTGCTGATGGAAGTAAGTAGATTTAGAGTTTCAATGGTGTTTTAGATTTGATTTGATTTGAATTAATATTTCTAGGTCGTTTTTGCCACATATGTTAATTTCATCATCATCAATGTATCAAAAATGTGTTCTTGGAATCAAAAAAGGAGAGCCCAGCTAAGTAGAAATGATGAGATGAGAGGTACTCTTTATTTTGGAACTCAAACCAAATATTGTCAATAAGAAGAAAAGAAATCAGCAAATCAAGATGGAGGACTCCACTATTTTGTTTCAATTGAATGAATTCATGTTATAGAAGGTTCATAGGCATCGTTTTTTTATAATAATATATATAGTCGTTAATAAAAGACACAAAAGATAATTTCATGGTCATGACACATGAAAAATATTCCTTTGCAACGACAAGCAGCTTTAAGTAGCCTAATTAGCTTGAGGTGATAACAAAGACTCATAATTCAGGAATTTAAATGACACTTCACATTTGCACACGAAATGCAAACCAAGATGAATTGATTGCTTTTTTGCTGATGGAAGTAAGTAGATTTAGAGTTTCAATGGTGTTTTTTAGATTTGATTGATTTGAATTAATATTCTAGGTCGTTTTTTGCCACATATGTTAAATTTCATCATCAATGTATCAAAATGTGTTCTTGGAATCAATCAAAAGAGTTTGCCCAGCTAAGTAGAAATGATGAGAGGTACTCTTTATTTTGGAACTCAACCAAATATTGTCAATAAGAAAAGCAAATCAAGATGGAGGACTCCACTATTTGTTTTCAATTGAATGAATTCATGTTATAGAAGGTTCATAGGGCATCATTTTTTATAATAAATATATAGTCGTTAATAAAGACACAAAAGATAATTTCATGGTCATGACATGAAAAAATATTCCTTGCAAGCAAGGAACGAAGAGCAGAGCCTAATTAGCTTGAGGTGATAACAAAGACTCATAATTTCAGGAATTAAATGACTTCACATTTGCACGAAATGCAAACCAAGATGAATGATTGCTTTTGTTGATTGGAAGTAAGTAGATTTAGAGTTTCAATGGGTGTTTTAGATTTGATTGATTGAAATTAATATTCTAGGTCGTTTTTGCCACATATGTTAATTTCATCATCAATGTATCAAAATGTGTTTCTTGGAATCAAAAGAGAGGAGCCCAGCTAAGTAGAAAATGATGAGAGGTACTCTTTATATTTTGGAAACTCAACCAAATATATTGTCAATAAGAAAAGCAAATCAAGATGGAGGACTCCACTATTTGTTTCAATTGAATGAAATTCAATTCATGTTATAGAAGGTTCATAGGCATCAATTTTTTTATAATAAATATAGTCGTTAATAAAGACACAAAAGATAATTTCAAATGGTCATGACATGAAAAATATTCCTTGCAAGGACGACGAGCAGAGCCTAATTAGCTTGAGGTGATAACAAAAGACTCATAATTTAGGAATTAAATGACTTCACATTTGCACGAAATGCAAACCAAGATGAATGATTGCTTTTGCTGATGGAGAAGTAAGTAGATTTAGAGTTTCAATGGTGTTTAGATTTGATTGATTGAATTAATATTCTAGGTCGTTTTGCCACATATGTTAATTTCATCATCAATGTATCAAAATGTGTTCTTTGAATCAAAAGAGTTGCCCAGCTAAGTAGAAAATGATGAGAGGTACTCTTTATTTTGGAAACTCAACCAAATATTGTCAATAAGAAAAGCAAAATCAAGATGGAGGACTCCACTATTTGTTTCAAATTGAATGAATTCATGTTATAGAAGGTTCATAGGCATCGTTTTTATAATAATAAATATAGTCGTTAATAAAGACACAAAAAGATAATTTCATGGTCATGACATGAAAAATAGTCCTTGCAAAGACGACACTGAGCGGTAGCCTAATTAGCTTGAGGTGATAAACAAAGACTCATAATTTTAGGAATTTAAATGACTTCACATTTGCACGAAATGCAAACCAAAGATGAATGATGCATTGCTTTTGTTGATGGAAGTAAGTAGATTTAAGAGTTTCAATGGTGTTTTTATTTGACATGATTGATTGAATTAATATTCTAGGTCGTTTTGCCACATATGTTTAATTTTCATCATCAATGTATCAAAATGTGTTCTTGGAATCAAAAAGAGGAGCCCCAGCTAAAGTAGAAATGATGAGAGGTACTCTTTTATTTTGGAACTGCTCAACCAAATATTGTCAATAAGAAAAGCAAATCAAGATGGAGGACTCCACTATTTGTTTCAATTTGAATGAATTCATGTTATAGAAGGTTCATAGGCATCGTTTTTTATAATAAATATATAGTCGTTAATAAAGACACACAAAAGATAATTTCATGGTCATGACATGAAAAATAGTCCTTGCAAGGAGACGACAAGCAGAGCCTAATTAGCTTGAGGTGATAAACAAAGACTCATAATTTCAGGAATTAAAACGACTTCACATTTGCACGAAATGCAAACCAAGATGAATGATTGCTTTTGCTGATGGAAGTAAGTAGTATTTAGAGTTTCAATGGTGTTTTAGATTTTGATTGATTGAATTAATATTCTAGGTCGTTTTGCCCACATATGTTAATTTCATCATCAATGTATCAAAATGTGTTCTTTGAATCAAAAAGAGGAGCCCAGCTAAGTAGAAATGATGAGAGGTACTCTTTTATTTTGGAACTCAACAACCAAATATTGTCAATAAGAAAAGCAAAATCAAGATGGAGGACTCCACTATTTGTTTCAATTGAATGAATTCAAATGAAATTCATGTTATAGAAGGTTCATCATAGGCATCGTTTTTTTATATAATAAATATAGTCGTTAATAAAAGACACAAAAAGATAATTTTCATGGTCATCATGACATGAAAAAATATTCCTTGCAAGGACGACAGCAGAGCCTAATTAGCTTGAGGTGATAACAAAGACTCATAATTCAGGAATTAAATGACTTCACATTTGCACGAAAAATGCAAACCAAGATGAATGATTGCTTTTGCTGATGGAAAGTAAGTAGATTTTAGAGTTTCAATGGTGTTTTAGATTTTTTTGATTGATTTGATTGAATTAATATTCTAGGTCGTTTTTGCCACATATGTTAATTTTCATCATCAATGTATCAAAATGTGTTCTTGGAATCAAAAGAGTTGCCCAGCTAAGTAGAAATGATGAGAGGTACTCTTTATTTTGGAAACTCAACCAAAATATTGTCAATAAGAAAAGCAAATCAAGATGGAGGACTCCACTATTTTGTTTCAATTGAATGAATTCATGTTATAGAGAAGGTTCATGGGCATCGTTTTTATAAATAAATATAGTCGTTAATAAAGACACAAAAGATAATTTCATGGTCATGACATGAAAAAATATTCCTTGCAAGGACAAGCAGAGAGCCTAATTAGCTTGAGGTGATAAACAAAGACTCATAATTTAGGAATTAAATGATGACTTCACATTTGCACGAAATGCAAACCAAGATGAATGATTGCTTTTGCTGATGAAGTAAGTAGATTTAGAGTTTCAATGGTGTTTAGATTTGATTGATTGAATTAATATTCTAGGTCGTTTTGCCACATATGTTAATTTCATCATCAATGTATCAAAATGTGTTCTTGGAATCAAAAGAGAGAGCCCCTAGCTAAGTAGAAATGATGAGAGGGTACTCTTTATTTTTGGAACTCAACCAAAAATATTGTCAATAAGAAAAGCAAATCAAGATGGAGGACTCCACTATTTGTTTCAATTGAATGAATTCATGTTATAGAAGGTTCATAGGCATCGTTTTTTATAATAAATATAGTCGTTAATAAAGACACAAAAGATAATTTTCATGGTCATGACATGAAAAATATTCCTTGCAAGGACAAGCAGAGCCTAATTAGCTTGAGGTGATAACAAAGACTCATAATTCAGGAAATTAAAACGACTTCACATTTGCACGAAATGCAAAAACCAAGATGAATGATTGCTTTTGTTGATTGAAGTAAGTAGATTTAGAGTTTCAATGGTGTTTAGATTTGATTGATTGAATTAATATTCTAGGTCGTTTTGCCACATATGTTAATTTCATCATCATCAATGTATCAAAATGTGTTTCTTGGAATCAAAAGAGTTGCCCAGCTAAGTAGAAATGATGAGAGAGGTACTCTTTATTTTGGAACTCAACCAAATATTGTCAATAAGAAAAGCAAAAATCAAGATGGAGGAACTCCACTATTTGTTTCAATTGAATGAATTTCATGTTATAGAAGGTTCATAGGCATCGTTTTTTTTTTATAATAAATATAGTCGTATTTAATAAAGACACAAAAGATAATTTTCATGGTCATGACATGAAAAAATATTCCTTGCAAACGACGACGAGCAGAGCCTAATTAGCTTGAGGTGATAACAAAGACTCATAATTTAGGAATTAAATGACTTCACACATTTGCACGAAATACAAACCAAGATGAATGATTGCTTTTGTTAATTGAAGTAAGTAGATTTAGAGTTTCAATGGTGTGTTTAGATTTGATTGATTGAATTAATATTCTAGGTCGTTTTGCCACATATGTTTAATTTCATCATCAATGTATCAAAATGTGTTCTTGGAATCAAAAGAGTTGCCCAAGCTAAGTAGAAATGATGAGAGGTACTCTTTATTTTGGAAACTCAACCAAATATTGTCAATAAGAAAAGCAAATCAAGATGGAGGACTCCACTATTTGTTTCAATTGAATGAATTCATGTTATAGAAAGGTTCATGGGCATCGTTTTTATAATAAATATAGTCGTTAATAAAGACACAAAAAAGATAATTTCATCGGTCATGACATGAAAAATAGTCCTTGCAACGACGACGATTGCAGAGCCTAATTAGCTTGAGGTGATAACAAAGACTCATAATTTAGGAATTAAATGACTTCAACATTTGCACGAAATGCAAACCCAAGATGAATGATTGCTTTTGTTGATTGATGGAAGTAAGTAGATTTAGAGTTTCAATGGTGTTTAGATTTGATTGATTGAATTAATATTCTAGGTCATTTTTGCCACATATGTTAATTTCATCATCAATGTATCAAAATGTGTTCTTGGAATCAAAAGAGTTGCCCAGCTAAGTAGAAATGATGAGAGGTACTCTTTATTTTGGAACTCAACCAAATATTGTCAATAAGAAAAAAGCAAATCAAGATGGAGGACTCCACTATTTGTTTCAATTGAATGAATTCATGTTATAGAAGGTTCATAGGCATCGTTTTTATAATAAATATATAGTCGTTAATAAAAGACACAAAAAGATAAATTTCATGGTCATGACATGAAAAATATTCCCTTGCAATGACGAGCGGAGCCTAATTAGCTTGAGGTGATAACAAAGACTCATAAATTCAGGAATTAAAAATGACTTCACATTTGCACGAAAATACAAACCAAGATGAATGATTGCTTTTGTTAATTGAAGTAAGTAGATTTAGAGTTTCAATGGTGTTTTAGATTTGATTGATTGAATTAATATTCTAGGTCGTTTTGCCACATATGTTAATTTTCATCATCAATGTATCAAAATGTGTGTTCTTGGAATCAAAAGAGTTGCCCAGCTAAGTAGAAATGATGAGAGGTGCTCTTTATTTTGGAACTCAACCAAATATTGTCAATAAGAAAAGCAAATCAAGATGGAGGGACTCCACTATTTGTTTCAATTGAATGAATTCATGTTATAGAAGATTCATAGGCATCGTTTTTATAATAAATATAGTCGTTAATAAAGACACAAAAGATAATTTCATGGGTCATGACATGAAAAATATTCCTTGCAACGAACGACGAGCGGAGCCTAATTAGCTTGAGGTGATAACAAAGACTCATAATTCAGGAATTAAACGACTTCACATTTGCACGAAATGCAAACCAAGATGAATGATTGCTTTTGTTAATTGAAGTAAGTAGATTTAGAGTTTCACTGGTGTTTAGATTTGATTGATTGAATTAAATATTCTAGGTCATTTTGCCACATATGTTAATTTCATCATCAATGTATCAAAATATGTTCTTGGAATCAAAAGAGGAAGCCCAGCTAAGTAGAAATGATGAGAGGTACTATTTATTTTGGAACTCAACCAAATATTATCAATAAGAAAAGCAAATCAAGATGGAGGACTCCACTATTTGTTTTCAATGAATGAATTCATGTTATAGAAGATTCATGGGCATCGTTTTTATAATAAATATAGTCGTTAATAAAGACACAAAAGGATAATTTCATGGAGATGACATGAAAAATAGTCCTTGCAACGACATGCGGAGCCTAATTAGCTTGAGGTGATAAGAAAGTCTCATTATTTAGGAAATTCAATAGCTTCACATTAGCACAAAATGCAAACCAAGATGAATTATTTGCTTTTGTGATGGTATTTAGTAGATTTAGAGTTTCAATGGTGTTTAGATTTGATTGATTGAATTAATATTCTAGGTCATTTTGCCACATATGTTAATTTCATCATCAATGTATCAAAATGTGTTCATGGAATCAAAAGAGTTGCCCAGCTAAGTAGAAATGATGAGAGGTACTCTTTATTTTGGAACTCAACCAAATATTATCTATGAGAAAAGCAAATGAAGATCGAGGACTCCACTATTTGTTTCAATTGAATGAATTCATGTTATAGAAGGTTCATAGGCATCCTTTTTATAATAAATATAGTGGTTAATAAAGACACACAAGATAATTTCATGGTCATGACATGAAAAATATTCCTTGCAACGACGAGCGGGAGAGCCTAATTAGCTTGAGGTGATAACAAAGACTCATAATTTAGGAATTAAATGACTTCACATTTGTACGAAATTACAAACCAAGATGAATGATTGCTTTTGTTAATTGAAGTAAGTAGATTTAGAATTTCACTGGTGTTTAGATTTGATTGATTGAATTAATATTCTAGGTCGTTTTCCACATATGTTAATTTCATCATCAATGTATCAAAAATGTGTTTCTTGGAATCAAAAGAGGAGCCCAACTAAGTAGAAATGATGAGAGGTACTCTTTATTTTGGAACTCAACCAAATATTGTCAATAAGAAAAGCAAATCAAGATGGAGGACTCCACTATTTGTTTCAATTGAACGAAATAATGTTATAGAAGATTCATCGGCATCGTTTTTATAATAAATATAGTCTTTAATAAAGACACAAAAGATAATTTCATGGTAATGACATGAAAAATATTCCTTGCAACGACAAGCGGAGCCTAATTAGCTTGAGGTGATAACAAAGACTCATAATTCAGGAATTAAACGACTTCACATTTGCACGAAATACAAACCAAGAAGAATGATTGCTTTTGTTAATTGAAATAAGTAGATTTAGAGTTTCACTGGTGTTTAGATTTGATTGATTGAATTAATATTCTAGGTCGTTTTGCCACATATGATAATTTCATCATCAATGTATCAAAATATGTTCTTGGAATCAAAAGAGAAGCCCAGCTAATTAGAAATGATGAGAGGTACTATTTATTTTGGAACTCAACCAAATATTATCAATAAGAAACGCAAATCAAGATGGAGGACTCCACTATTTGTTGGAAATGAATGAATTCATGTTATAGAAGATTCATGGGCATCGTTTTTATAGTAAATATAGTCGTTATTAAAGACACAAAGGATAATTTCATGGACATGACATGAAAAATAGTCCTTGCAAACGACGACATGCGGAGCCTAATTAGCTTGAGGTGATAAGAAAGTCTCATTATTTAGGAATTCAATAGCTTCACATTAGCACAAAATGCAAACCAAGATGAATTATTGCTTTCACTGATGGTATATTAGTAGATTTAGAGTTTCAATGGTGTTTTAGATTTGATTGATTGAATTAATATTCTAGGTCATTTTGCCACATATGTTAATTTCATCATCAATGTATCAAAATGTGTTCATGGAATCAAAAGAGTTGCCCAGCTAAGTAGAAATGATGAGAGGTACTCTTTATTTTGGAACTCAACCAAATATTATCTATGAGAAAAAGCAAATGAAGATCGAGGACTCCACTATTTGTTTCAATTGAATGAATTCATGTTATAGAAGGTTCATAGGCATCCTTTTTATAATAAATATAGTGGTTAATAAAGACACACAAGATAATTTCATGGTCATGACATGAAAAATATTCCTTGCAACGACGAGCGAGCGGAGCCTAATTAGCTTGAGGTGATAACAAAGACTCATAATTTAGGAATTAAATGACTTCACATTTTGTACGAAATTACAAACCAAGATGAATGATTGCTTTTGTTAATTGAAGTAAGTAGATTTAGAGTTTCACTGGTGTTTAGATTTGATTGATTGAATTAATATTCTAGGTCGTTTTGCCACATATGTTAATTTCATCATCAATGTATCAAAATGTGTTCTTGGAATCAAAAGAGGAGCCCAACTAAGTAGAAATGATGAGAGGTACTCTTTTTTTTGGAACTCAACCAAATATTGTCAATAAGAAAAAGCAAATCAAGATGGAGGACTCCACTATTTGTTTCAATTGAACGAAATAATGTTATAGAAGATTCATCGGCATCGTTTTTATAATAAATATAGTCTTTAATAAAGACACAAAAGATAATTTCATGGTAATGACATGAAAAATATTCCTTGCAACGACAAGCGGAGCCTAATTAGCTTGAGGTGATAACAAAGACTCATAATTCAGGAATTAAACGACTTCACATTTGCACGAAATACAAACCAAGAAGAATGATTGCTTTTGTTAATTGAAATAAGTAGATTTAGAGTTTCACTGGTGTTTAGATTTGATTGATTGAATTAATATTCTAGGTCGTTTTGCCACATATGATAATTTCATCATCAATGTATCAAAATATGTTCTTGGAATCAAAAGAGAAGCCCAGCTAATTAGAAATGATGAGAGGTACTATTTATTTTGGAACTCAACCAAATATTATCAATAAGAAACGCAAATCAAGATGCAGGACTCCATTATTTGTTGGAAATGAATGAATTCATGTTATAGAAGGTTCATGGGCATCATTTTTATAATAAATATAGTCGTTAATTAAGACACAAAGGATAATTTCATGGACATGACATGAAAAATAGTCCTTGCAACGACATGCGGAGCCTAATTAGCTTGAGGTGATAAGAAAGTCTCATTATTTAGGAATTCAATAGCTTCACATTAGCACAAAATGCAAACCAAGATGAATTATTGCTTTCACTGATGGTATATAGTAGATTTAGAGTTTCAATGGTGTTTAGATTTGATTGATTGAATTAATATTCTAGGTCATTTTGCCACATATGTTAATTTCATCATCAATGTATCAAAATGTGTTCATGGAATCAAAAGAGTTGCCCAGCTAAGTAGAAATGATGAGAGGTACTCTTTATTTTGGAACTCAACCAAATATTATCTATGAGAAAAGCAAATGAAGATCGAGGACTCCACTATTTGTTTCAATTGAATGAATTCATGTTATAGAAGGTTCATAGGCATCCTTTTTATAATAAATATAGTGGTTAATAAAGACACACAAGATAATTTCATGGTCATGACATGAAAAATATTCCTTGCAACGATGAGCGGAGCCTAATTAGCTTGAGATGATAACAAAGACTCATAATTCAGGAATTAAATGACTTCACATTTGTACGAAATTACAAACCAAGATGAATGATTGCTTTTGTTAATTGAAGTAAGTAGATTTAGAGTTTCACTGGTGTTTAGATTTGATTGATTGAATTAATATTCTAGGTCGTTTTGCCACATATGTTAATTTCATCATCAATGTATCAAAATGTGTTCTTGGAATCAAAAGAGGAGCCCAACTAATTAGAAATGATGAGAGGTACTCTTTACTTTGGAACTCAACCAAATATTGTCAATAAGAAAAGCAAATCAAGATGGAGGACTCCACTATTTGTTTCAATTGAACGAAATAATGTTATAGAAGATTCATCGGCATCGTTTTTATAATAAATATAGTCTTTAATAAAGACACAAAAGATAATTTCATGGTAATGACATGAAAAAATATTCCTTGCAACGACAAGCGGAGCCTAATTAGCTTGAGGTGATAACAAAGACTCATAATTCAGGAATTAAACGACTTCACATTTGCACGAAATACAAACCAAGAAGAATGATTGCTTTTGTTAATTGAAATAAGTAGATTTAGAGTTTCACTGGTGTTTAGATTTGATTGATTGAATTAATATTCTAGGTCGTTTTGCCACATATGATAATTTCATCATCAATGTATCAAAATATGTTTCTTGGAATCAAAAGAGAAGCCCAGCTAATTAGAAATGATGAGAGGTACTATTTATTTTGGAACTCAACCAAATATTATCAATAAGAAACGCAAATCAAGATGCAGGACTCCATTATTTGTTGGAAATGAATGAATTCATGTTATAGAAGGTTCATGGGCATCATTTTTATAATAAATATAGTCGTTAATTAAGACACAAAGGATAATTTCATGGACATGACATGAAAAATAGTCCTTGCAACGACATGCGGAGCCTAATTAGCTTGAGGTGATAAGAAAGTCTCATTATTTAGGAATTCAATAGCTTCACATTAGCACAAAATGCAAACCAAGATGAATTATTGCTTTCACTGATGGTATATATTAGATTTAGAGTTTCAATGGTGTTTAGATTTGATTGATTGAATTAATATTCTAGGTCATTTTGCCACATATGTTAATTTCATCATCAATGTATCAAAATGTGTTCATGGAATCAAAAGAGTTGCCCAGCTAAGTAGAAATGATGAGAGGTACTCTTTATTTTGGAACTCAACCAAATATTATCTATGAGAAAAGCAAATGAAGATCGAGGACTCCACTATTTGTTTCAATTGAATGAATTCATGTTATAGAAGGTTCATAGGCATCGTTTTTATAATAAATATAGTGGTTAATAAAGACACACAAGATAATTTCATGGTCATGACATGAAAAATATTCCTTGCAACGATGAGCGGAGCCTAATTAGCTTGAGGTGATAACAAAGACTCATAATTCAGGAATTAAATGACTTCACATTTGTACGAAATTACAAACCAAGATGAATGATTGCTTTTGTTAATTGAAGTAAGTAGATTTAGAGTTTCACTGGTGTTTAGATTTGATTGATTGAATTAATATTCTAGGTCGTTTTGCCACATATGTTAATTTCATCATCAATGTATCAAAATGTGTTCTTGGAATCAAAAGAGGAGCCCAACTAAGTAGAAATGATGAGAGGTACTCTTTACTTTGGAACTCAACCAAATATTGTCAATAAGAAAAGCAAATCGAGATGGAGGACTCCACTATTTGTTTCAATTGAACGAAATAATGTTATAGAAGATTCATCGGCATCGTTTTTATAATAAATATAGTCTTTAATAAAGACACAAAAGATAATTTCATGGTAATGACATGAAAAATATTCCTTGCAACGACAAGCGGAGCCTAATTAGCTTGAGGTGATAACAAAGACTCATAATTCAGGAATTAAACGACTTCACATTTGCACGAAATACAAACCAAGAAGAATGATTGCTTTTGTTAATTGAAATAAGTAGATTTAGAGTTTCACTGGTGTTTAGATTTGATTGATTGAATTAATATTCTAGGTCGTTTTGCCACATATGTTAATTTCATCATCAATGTATCAAAATATTTTCTTGGAATCAAAAGAGCTGCCCAGCTAAGTAGAAATGATGAGAGGTACTCTTTATTTTGGAACTCAACCAAATATTATCAATGAGAAAAGCAAATCAAGAAGGAGTACTCCACTATTTGTTGGAAATGAATGAATTCATGTTATAGAAGATTCATGGGCATCGTTTTTATAATAAATATAGTCGTTAATAAAGACACAAAAGATAATTTCATGGTCATGACATGAAAAATATTCCTCGCAAGGACAAGCAGAGCCTAATTAGCTTGAGGTGATAACGAAGACTCATAATTCAGGAATTAAAGGACTTCACATTTGCACGAAATGCAAACCAAGATGAATGATTACTTTTGTTAATTGAAGTAAGTAGATTTAGAGTTTCACTGGTGTTTAGATTTGATTGAATGAATTAATATTTTAGGTCGTTTTGCCACGTATGTTAATTTCATCATCAATATATCAAAATGTGTTCTTGGAATGAAAAGACTTGCCCAGCTAAGTAGAAATGATGAGAGGTACTCTTTATTTTGGATGTCAACCAAATATTGTCAATAAGAAACGCAAATCAAGATGCAAGACTCATTTATTTGTTGGAAATGAATGAATTCATGTTATAGAAGGTTCATGGGCATCGTTTTTATAATAAATATAGTCATTAATAAAGAGACAAAGGATAATTTCATGGACATGACATGAAAAATAGTCCTTGCAACGACGAGCGGAGCCTAATTAGCTTGAGGTGATAAGAAAGTCTCATTATTTAGGAATTAAATAGCTTTACATTACCACAAAATGCAAACCAAGATGAATTTTTGCTTTCATTGATGGTAGTTAGTACATTTAGAGTTTCAATGGTGTTTAGATTTGATTGATTGAATTAATATTCTAGGTCATTTTGCCACATATGTTAATTTCATCATCAATGTATTAAAATGTGTTCATGGAATCAAAAGAGTTGCCCAGCTAAGTAGAAATGATGAGAGGTACTCTTTATTTTGGAACTCAACCAAATATTGTCAATAAGAAAAGCAAATCAAGATGGAGGACTTCACTATTTGTTTCAATTGAATGAATTCATGTTATAGAAGGTTCATAGGCATCATTTTTATAATAACTATAGTCGTTAATAAAGACTCAAAAGATAATCTCATGGTCATGACATGAAAAATATTCCTTGCAAAGACGAGCGGAGCTGAATTATCTTGAGGTGATAACAAAGTCTCATAATTCAGGAATTAAAAGACTTCACATTTGCACGAAATACAAACCAAGAAGAATGATTGCTTTTGTTAATTGAAGTAAGTAGATTTAGAGTTTCACTGGTGTTTAGATTTGATTGAATGAATTAATATTCTAGGTCGTTTTGCCACATATGTTAATTTCATCATCAATATATCAAAATGTGTTCTTGGAATCAAAAGAGGAGCCCAGCTAAGTAGAAATGATGAGAGGTACTCTTTATTTTGGAAGTCAACCAAATATTGTCAATAAAAAAAGCAAATCAAGATGGAGGACTCCACTATTTGTTGGAAATGAATGAATTCATGTTATAGAAGATTCATGGCCATCGTTTTTATAATAAATATAGTCGTTAATAAAGACACAAAAGATAATTTCATGGTCATGACATGAAAAATATTCCTCGCAAGGACAAGCAGAGCCTAATTAGCTTGAGGTGATAACAAAGACACATAATTCAGGAATTAAATGACTTCACATTTGCACCAAATGCAAACCAAGATGAATGATTGCTTTTGCTGATGGAAGTAAGTAGATTTAGAGTTTCACTGGTGTTTAGATTTGATTGATTGAATTAATATTCTAGGACGTTTTGCCACATATGTTAATTTCATCAACAATATATCAAAATGTGTTCTTGGAATCAAAAGAGGAGCCGAGCTAAGTAGAAATGATGAGAGGTACTCTTTATTTTGGAACTCAACCAAATATTGTCAATAAGAAAAGCAAATCAAGATGGAGGACTCCACTATTTGTTTCAATTGAATGAATTCATGTTATAAAAGGTTCATAGGCATCGTTTTTATAATAAATATAGTCATTAATAAAGACACAAATGATAATTTCATGGTCATGACATGAAAAATATTCCTTGCAACGACGAGCGGAGCCTAATTATCTTGAGGTGATAACAAAGACTCATAATTTAGGAATTAAATGACTTCACATTTGCTCGAAATACAAACCAAGATGAATGATTGCTTTTGTTAATTGATGTAAGTAGATTTAGAGTTTCACTAGTGTTTAGATTTGATTGAATGAATTAATATTCTAGGTCGTTTTGCCACATATGTGAATTTCATCATCAATATATCAAAATGTGTTCTTGGAATCAAAAGAGTTGCCCAGCTAAGTAGAAAAGATGAGAGGTACTCTTTATTTTGGAAGTCAACCAAATATTGTCAATAAGAAAAGCAAATCAAGATGGAGGACTCCACTATTTGTTTCAATTGAATGAATTCATGTTATAGAAGGTTCATAGGCATCGTTTTTATAATAAATATAGTCGTTAATAAAGACACAAAAGATAATTTCATGGTCATGACATGATAAATATTCCTCGCAAGGACAAGCAGAGCCTAATTAGCTTGAGGTGATAACAAAGACTCATAATGCAGGAATTAAATGACTTCACATTTGCACGAAATGCAAACCAAGATGAATGATTGCTTTTGCTGATGGAAGTAAGTGGATTTAGAGTTTCACTGGTGTTTAGATTTGATTGATTGAATTAATATTCTAGGTCGTTTTGCCACATAAGTTAATTTCATCATCAATATATCAAAATGTGTTCTTGGAATCAAAAGAGTTGCCCAGGTAAGTAGAAATGATGAGAGGTACTCTTTATTTTGGAACTCAACCAAATATTGTCAATAAGAAAAGCAAATCAAGATGGAGGACTCCACTATTTGTTTCAATTGAATGAATTCATGTTATAGAAGATTCATAGGCATCGTTGTTATAATAAATATAGTCGTGAATAAAGACACAAAAGATAATTTCATGGTCATGACATGAAAAATATTCCTTGCAACGACGAGCGGAGCCTACTTAGCTTGAGGTGATAACAAAGACTCATAATTCAGGAATTAAACGACTTCACATTTGCACGAAATACAAACCAAGATGAATGATTGCTTTTGTTAATTGAAGTAAGTAGATTTAGAGTTTCACTGGTGTTTAGATTTGATTGATTGAATTAATATTCTAGGTCGTTTTGCCACATATATTAATTTCACCATCAATGTATCAAAATATGTTCTTGGAATCAAAAGAGGAGCCTAGCTAAGTAGAAATGATGAGAGGTACTCATTATTTTGGAACTCAACCAAATATTATCAATAAGAAAAGCAAATCAAGATGGAGGACTCCACTATTTGTTGGAAATGAATGAATTCATGTTATAGAAGATTCATGGGCATCGTTTTTATAGTAAATATAGTCGTTAATAAAGACACAAAGGATAATTTCATGGACATGACTTGAAAAATAGTCCTTGCAACGACGAGCGGAGCCTAATTAGCTTGAGGTGATAAGAAAGTCTCATTATTTAGGAATTAAATAGCTTCACATTAGCACAAAATGCAAACCAAGATGAATTATTGCTTTCACCGATGGTAGTTAGTAGATTTAGAGTTTCACTGGTGTTTAGATTTGATTGATTGAATTAATATTCTAGGTCATTTTGCCACATATGTTAATTTCATCATGAATGTATCAAAATGTGTTCTTGGAATCAAAAGAGTTGCCCAGCTAGGTAGAAATGATGAGAGGTACTCTTTATTTTGGAACTCAACCAAATATTGTCAATAAGAAAAGAAAATCAAGATGGAGGACTCCACTATTTGTTTCAATTGAATGAATTCATGTTATAGAAGGTTCATAGGCATCGTTTTTATAATAAATATAGTCGTTAATAGAGACACAAAAGATAATTTCATGGTCATGACATGAAAACTATTCCTTGCAACGACGAGCGCAGCCTAATTAGCTTGAGGTGATAACAAAGACTCATAATTCAGGAATTAAAAGACTTCACATTTGCACGAAATACAAACCAAGATGAATGATTGCTTTTGTTAATTGAAGTAAATAGATTTAGAGTTTCACTGGTGTTTAGATTTGATTGATTGAATTAATATTCTAGGTCATTTTGCCACACATGTTAATTTCATCATCAATGTATACAAATGTGTTCTTGGAATCAAAAGAGTTGCCCAGCTAAGTAGAAATGATGAGAGGTACTCTTTATTTTGGAACTCAACCAAATATTGTCAATAAGAAAAGCAAATCAAGATGGAGGACTCCACTATTTGTTTCAATTGAATGAATTCATGTTATAGAAGATTCATAGGCATCGTTTTTATAATAAATATAGTCGTTAATAAAGACACAAAAGATAATTTCATGGTCATGACATGAAAAATAGTCCTTGCAACGACGAGCGGAGCCTAATTAGCTTGAGGTGATAAGAAAGTCTCATTATTTAGGAATTAAATAGGTTCACATTAGCACAAAATGCAAACCAAGATGAATTATTGCTTTCACCAATGGTAGTTAGTAGATTTAGAGTTTCAATGGTGTTTAGATTTGATTGATTGAATTAATATTCTAGGTCATTTTGCCACATATGTTAATTTCATCATCAATGTATCAAAATGTGTTCTTGGAATCAAAAGAGTTGCCCAGCTAAGTAGAAATGATGAGAGGTACTCTTTATTTTGGAACTCAACCAAATATTGTCAATAAGAAAAGCAAATCAAGATGGAGGACTCCACTATTTGTTTCAACTGAATGAATTCATGTTATAGAAGGTTCATAGGCATCGTTTTTATAATAAATATAGTCGTTAATAGAGACACACAAAAGATAATTTCATGGTCATGACATGAAAACTATTCCTCGCAACGACGAGCGCAACCTAATTAGCTTGAGGTGATAACAAAGACTCATAATTCAGGAATTAAAAGACTTCACATTTGCACGAAATACAAACCAAGATGAATGATTGCTTTTGTTAATTGAAGTAAATAGATTTAGAATTTCACTGGTATTTAGATTTGATTGATTGAATTAATATTCTAGGTCGTTTTGCCACATATGTTAATTTCATCATCAATATATCAAAATGTATTCTTGGAATCAAAAGAGTTGCCCAGCTAAGTAGAAATGATGAGAGGTACTCTTTATTTTGGAACTCAACCAAATATTGTCAATAAGAAAAGCAAATCAAGATGGAGGACTCCACTATTTGTTCCAATTGAATGAATTCATGTTATAGAAGGTTCATAGGCATCGTTTTTATAACAAATATAGTCGTTAATAAAGACACAAAAGATAATTTCATGGTCATGACATGAAAAATATTCCTCGCAAGGACAAGCAGAGCCTAATTAGCTTGAGGTGATAACAAAGACTCATAATTCAGGAATTAAATGACTTCACATTTGCACGAAATACAAACCAAGATGAATGATTGCTTTTGTTAATTGAAGTAAGTCGATTTAGAGTTTCACTGGTGTTTAGATTTGATTCATTGAATTAATATTCTAGGTCGTTTTGCCACATATGTTAATTTCATCATCAATATATCAAAATGTGTTCTCGGAATCAAAAGAGTTGCCCAGCTAAGTAGAAATGATGAGAGGTACTCTTTATTTTGGAAGTCAACCAAATATTGTCAATAAGAAAAGCAAATCAAGATGGAGGACTCCACTATTTGTTTCAATTGAATGAATTCATGTTATAGAAGGTTCATAGGCATCGTTTTTATAGTAAATATAGTCGTTAATAAAGACATAAAAGATAATTTCATGGTCCTGACATGAAAAATATTCCTCGTAAGGACAAGCAGAGCCTAATTAGCTTGAGGGTATAACAAAGACTCATAATTCAGGAATTAAATGACTTCACATTTGCACGAAATACAAACCAAGATGAATGATTGCTTTTGTTAATTAAAGTAAGTAGATTTAGAGTTTCACTGGTGTTTAGATTTGATTGATTGAATTAATATTCTAGGTCGTTTTGCCACATATGTTAATTTCATCATCAATATATCAAAATGTGTTCTTGGAATCAAAAGAGTTGCCCAGGTAAGTAGAAATGATGAGAGGTACTCTTTATTTTGGAACTCAACAAAATATTGTCAATAAGAAAAGCAAATCAAGATGGAGGACTCCACTATTTGTTTCAATTGAATGAATTCATGTTATAGAAGATTCATAGGCATCGTTTTTATAATAAATATAGTCGTTAATAAAGACACAAAAGATAATTTCATGGTCATGACATGAAAAATATTCCTCGCAAGGACAAGCAGAGCCTAATTAGCTTGAGGTGATAACAAAGACTCATAATTCAGGAATTAAAAGACTTCACATTTGCACGAAATACAAAGCAAGATGAATGATTGCTTTTGTTAATTGAAGTAAATAGATTTAGAATTTCACTGGTATTTAGATTTGATTGATTGAATTAATATTCTAGGTCGTTTTGCCACATATATTAATTTCATCATCAATGTATCAAAATATGTTCTTGGAATCAAAAGAGGAGCCCAGCTAAGTAGAAATGATGAGAGGTACTCATTATTTTGGAACTCAACCAAATATTATCAATAAGAAAAGCAAATCAAGATGGAGGACTCCACTATTTGTTGGAAATGAATGAATTCATGTTATAGAAGATTCATGGGCATCGTTTTTATAGTAAATATAGTCGTTATTAAAGACCCAAAGGATAATTTCATGGACATGACATGAAAAATAGTCCTTGCAACGACGAGCGGAGCCTAATTAGCTTGAGGTGATAAGAAAGTCTCATTATTTAGGAATTAAATAGCTTCACATTAGCACAAAATGCAAACCAAGATGAATTATTGCTTTCACCAATGGTAGTTAGTAGATTTAGAGTTTCAATGGTGTTTAGATTTGATTGATTGAATTAATATTCTAGGTCATTTTGCCCACATATGTTAATTTCATCATCAATGTATCAAAATGTGTTCTTGGAATCAAAAGAGTTGCCCAGCTAAGTAGAAATGATGAGAGGTACTCTTTATTTTGGAACTCAACCAAATATTGTCAATAAGAAAAGCAAATCAAGATGGAGGACTCCACTATTTGTTTCAATTGAATGAATTCATGTTATAGAAGGTTCATAGGCATCGTTTTTATAATAAATATAGTCGTTAATAGAGACACAAAAGATAATTTCATGGTCATGACATGAAAACTATTCCTCGCAACGACGAGCGCAGCCTAATTAGCTTGAGGTGATAACAAAGACTCATAATTCAGGAATTAAAAGACTTCACATTTGCACGAAATACAAAGCAAGATGAATGATTGCTTTTGTTAATTGAAGTAAATAGATTTAGAATTTCACTGGTATTTAGATTTGATTGATTGAATTAATATTCTAGGTCGTTTTGCCACATATGTTAATTTCATCATCAATATATCAAAATGTATTCTTGGAATCAAAAGAGTTGCCCAGCTAAGTAGAAATGATGAGAGGTACTCTTTATTTTGGAACTCAACCAAATATTGTCAATAAGAAAAGCAAATCAAGATGGAGGACTCCACTATTTGTTTCAATTGAATGAATTCATGTTATAGAAGATTCATAGGCATCGTTTTTATAATAAATATAGTCGTTAATAAAGACACAAAAGATAATTTCATGGTCATGACATGAAAAATATTCCTTGCAACGACGAGCGGAGCCTAATTAGCTTGAGGTGATAACAAAGACTCATAATTCAGGAATGAAACGACTTCACATTTGCACGAAATACAAACCAAGATGAATGATTGCTTTTGTTAATTGAAGTAAGTAGATTTAGAGTTTCACTGGTGTTTAGATTTGATTGATTGAATTAATATTCTAGGTCATTTTGCCACATATGTTAATTTCATCATCAATGTATCAAAATGTGTTCTTGGAATCAAAAGAGTTGCCCAGCTAAGTAGAAATGATGAGAGGTACTCTTTATTTTGGAACTCAACCAAATATTGTCAATAAGAAAAGCAAACCAAGATGGAGGACTCCACTATTTGTTTCAATTGAATGAATTCATGTTATAGAAGGTTAATAGGCATCGTTTTTATAATAAATATAGTAGTTAATAAAGACACAAAATATAATTTCATGGTCATGTCATGAAAAATATTCCTTGCAACGACAAGCAGAGCCTAATTAGCTTGAGGTGATAACAAAGGCTTATAATTCAGGAATTCAATGACTTCACATTTGCACGAAATGCAAACCAAGTTGAATGATTGCTTTTGTTGATGGAAGTAAGTAGATTTAGAGTTTCAATGGTGTTTAGATTTGATTGATTGAATTAATATTCTAGGTCGTTTTGCCGCATATGTTATTTTCATCATCAATGTATCAAAATGTGTTCTTGGAATCAAAAGAGGAGCCCAGCTAAGTAGAAATGATGAGAGGTACTTTTTATTTTGGAACTCAACGAAATATTATCAATAAGAAAAGCAAATCAAGATGGAGGACTCCACTATTTGTTGGAAATGAATGAATTCATGTTATAGAAGATTCATGGGCATCGTTTTTATAATAAATATAGTCGTTAATAAAGACACAAAAGATAATTTCATGGTCATGACATGAAAAATATTCCTCACAAGGACAAGCAGAGCCTACTTAGCTTGAGGTGATAACAAAGACTCATAATTCAGGAATTAAATGACTTCACATTTGCACGAAATGCAAACCAAGATGAATGATTGCTTTTGCTGATGGAAGTAAGTAGATTTAGAGTTTCAATGGTGTTTAGATTTGATTGATTGAATTAATATTCTAGGTTGTTTTGCCACATATGTTAATTTCATCATCAATGTATCAAAATGTGTTCTTGGAATCAAAAGAGTTGCCCAGGTAAGTAGAAATGATGAGAGGTACTCGTTATTTTGGAACTCAACCAAATATTGTCAATAAGAAAAGCAAATCAAGATGGAGGACTCCACTATTTGTTTCAATTGAATGAATTCATGTTATAGAAGGTTCGTAGGCATCGTTTTTATAATAAATATAGTCGTTAATAGAGACACAAAAGATAATTTCATGGTCATGACATGAAAAATATTCCTTGCAACGACGAGCGGAGCCTACTTAGCTTGAGGTGATACCAAAGACTCATAATTCAGGAATTAAACGACTTCACATTTGAACGACATACAAACCAAGATGAATGATTGCTTTTGTTAATTGAAGTAAGTAGATTTAGAGTTTCACTGGTGTTTAGATTTGATTGATTGAATTAATATTCTAGGTCGTGTTGCCACATATGTTAATTTCATTATCAATGTATCAAAATATGTTCTTGGAATCAAAAGAGGAGCCCAGCTAAGTAGAAATGATGAGAGGTACTCTTTATTTTGGAATTGAACCAAATATTATCAATAAGAAAAGCAAATCAAGATGGAGGACTCCACTATTTGTTGGAAATGAATGAATTCATGTTATAGAAGATTCATGGGCATCGTTTTTATAATAAATATAGTCGTTAATAAAGACACAAAAGATAATTTCATGGTCATGACATGAAAAATATTCCTCGCAAGGACAAGCAGAGCCTACTTAGCTTGAGGTGATAACAAAGACTCATAATTCAAGAATTAAATGACTTCACATTTGCGCGAAATGCAAACCAAGATGAATGATTGCTTTTGCTGATGGAAGTAAGTAGATTTAGAGTTTCAATGGTGTTTAGATTTGATTGATTGAATTAATATTCTAGGTTGTTTTGCCACATATGTTAATTTCATCATCAATGTATCAAAATGTGTTCTTGGAATCAAAAGAGTTGCCAGCTAAGTAGAAATGACGAGAGGTACTCTTTATTTTGGAACTCAACCAAATATTGTCAATAAGAAAAGCAAATCAAGATGGAGGACTCCACTATTTCTTTCAATTGAATGAATTCATGTTATAGAAGGTTCATAGGCATCGTTTTTATAATAAATATAGTAGTTAATAAAGACACAAAATATAATTTCATGGTCATGACATGAAAAATATTCCTTGCAACGACAAGCAGAGCCTAATTAGCTTGAGGTGATAACAAAGACTTATAATTCAGGAATTCAATGACTTCACATTTGCACGAAATGCAAACCAAGATGAATGATTGCTTTTGTTGATGGAAGTAAGTAGATTTAGAGTTTCAATGGTGTTTAGATTTGATTGATTGAATTAATATTGTAGGTCGTTTTGCCGCATATGTTATTTTCATCATCAATGTATCAAAATGTGTTCTTGGAATGAAAAGAGGTGCCCAGCTAAGTAGAAATGATGAGAGGTACTTTTTATTTTGGAACTCAACCAAATATTATCAATAAGAAAAGCAAATCAAGATGGGGGACTCCACTATTTGTTTCGATTGAATGAATTCATGTTATAGAAGATTCATGGCCATCGTTTTTATAATAAATATAGTCGTTAATAAAGACACAAAAGATAATTTCATGGTCATGACATGAAAAATATTCCTCGCAAGGACAAGCAGAGCCTAATTAGCTTGAGGTGATAACAAAGACTCATAATTCAGGAATTAAATGACTTCACATTTGGACGAAATGCAAACCAAGATGAATGATTGCTTTAGTTAATTGAAGTAAGTAGATTTAGAGTTTCACTGGTGTTTAGATTTGATTGATTGAATTAATATTCTAGGTCGTTTTGCCACATATGTTAATTTCATTATCAATGTATCAAAATATGTTCTTGGAATCAAAAGAGGAGCCCAGCTAAGTAGAAATGATGAGAGGTACTCTTTATTTTGGAATTGAACCAAATATTATCAATAAGAAAAGCAAATCAAGATGGAGGACTCCACTATTTGTTGGAAATGAATGAATTCATGTTATAGAAGATTCATGGCCATCGTTTTTATAATAAATATAGTCGTTAATAAAGACACAAAAGATAATTTCATGGTCATGACATGAAAAATATTCCTCGCAAGGACAAGCAGAGCCTAATTAGCTTGAGGTGATAACAAAGACTCATAATTCAGAAATTAAATGACTTCACATTTGCACGAAATACAAACCAAGATGAATGATTGCTTTTGTTAATTGAAGTAAGTAGATTTAGAGTTTCACTGGTGTTTAGATTTGATTGAATGAATTAATATTCTAGGTCGTTTTGCCACATATGTTAATTTCATCATCAATATATCAAAATGTGTTCTTGGAATCAAAAGAGGAGCCCAGCTAAGTAGAAATGATGAGAGGTACTCTTTATTTTGGAACTCAACCAAATATTGTCAATAAGAAAAGCAAATCAAGATGGAGGACTCCACTATTTGTTTCGATTGAATGAATTCATGTTATAGAAGATTCATGGCCATCGTTTTTATAATAAATATAGTCGTTAATAAAGACACAAAAGATAATTTCATGGTCATGACATGAAAAATATTCCTCGCAAGGACAAGCAGAGCCTAATTAGCTTGAGGTGATAACAAAGACTCATAATTCAGGAATTAAATGACTTCACATTTGGACGAAATGCAAACCAAGATGAATGATTGCTTTTGCTGATGGAAGTAAGTAGATTCAGAGTTTCAATGGTGTTTAGATTTGATTGATTGAATTAATATTCTAGGTTGTTTTGCCACATATGTTAATTTGATCATCAATGTATGAAAATGTGTTCTTGCAATCAAAAGAGGAGCCCAACTAAGTAGAAATGATGAGAGGTACTCTTTATTTTCGAACTCAACCAAATATTGTCAATAATAAACGCAAATCAAGATGGAGGACTCCACTATTTGTTTCAATTAAATGAATTCATGTTATAGAAGGTTCATAGGCATCGTTTTTATAATAAATATAGTAGTTAATAGCGACACAAAAGATAATTTCATGGTCATGACATGAAAAATATTCCTTGCAACGACGAGCGCAGCCTAATTAGCTTGGGGTGATAACAAAGACTCATAATTCAGGAATTAAATGACTTCACATTTGCACGAAATACAAACCAAGATGAATGATTGCTTTTGTTAATTGAAGTAAATAGATTTAGAATTTCACTGGTATTTAGATTTGATTGATTGAATTAATATTCTAGGTCGTTTTGCCACATATGTTAATTTCATCATCAATATATCAAAATGTGTTCTTGGAATCAAAAGAGTTGCCCAACTAAGTAGAAATGATGAGAGGTACTCTTTATTTTGGAACTCAACCAAATATTATCAATAAGAAAAGCAAATCAAGATGGAGGACTCCACTATTTGTTTCAATTGAATGAATTCATGTTATAGAAGATTCATAGGCATCGTTTTTATAATAAATATAGTCGTTAATAAAGACACAAAAGATAATTTCATGGTCATGACATGAAAAATATTCCTTGCAACGACGAGCGGAGCCTAATTAGCTTGAGGTGATAACAAAGACTCATAATTCAGGAATTAAACGACTTCACATTTGCATGAAATACAAACCAAGATGAATGATTGCTTTTGTTAATTGAAGTAAGTAGATTTAGAGTTTCACTGGTGTTTAGATTTGATTGATTGAATTAATATTCTATGTTGTTTTGCCACATATGTTAATTTCATCATCAATGTATCAAAATGTGTTCTTGGAATAAAAAGAGGAGCCCAACTAAGTAGAAATGATGAGAGGTACTCTTTATTTTGGAACTCAACAAAATATTGTCAATAATAAACGCAAATCAAGATGGAGGACTCCACTATTTGTTTCAATTGAATGAATTCATGTTATAGAAGGTTCATGGGCATCATTTTTATAATAAATATAGCCGTTAATAAAGACACAAAAGATAATTTCATGGTCATGACATGAAAAATATTCTTTGCAAGGACAAGCAGAGCCTAATTAGCTTGAGGTGATAACAAAGACTCATAATTTAGGAATTAAACGACTTCACATTTGCACGAAATGCAAACCAAGATGAATGATTGCTTTTGCTGATGGAAGTAAGTACATTTAGAGTTTCAATGGTGTTTAGATTTGATTGATTGAATTAATATTCTATGTTGTTTTGCCACATATGTTAATTTCATCATCAATGTATCAAAATGTGTTCTTGGAATAAAAAGAGGATTCCAACTAAGTAGAAATGATGAGAGGTACTCTTTATTTTTGAACTCAACCAAATATTTTCAATAATAAACGCAAATCAAGATGGAGGACTCCACTATTTGTTTCAATTCAATGAATTCATGTTATAGAAGGTTCAGTGGCATCGTTTTTATAATAAATATAGTCGTTAATAAAGACACAAAAGATAATTTCATGGTCATGACATGAAACATATTCCTTGCAACGACGAGCGGAGCCTAATGAACTTGAGGTGATAACAAAGACTCATAATTTAGGATTTAAACAACTTCACATTTGTACGAAATGCAATCCAAGGTGAATGATTGCTTTTGCTGATGGAAGTAAGTAGATTTAGAGTTTCAATGGTGTTTAGATTTGATTGATTGAATTAATATTCTAGGTCGTTTTGCCACATATGTTAATTTCATCATCAATGTATCAAAATGTGTTCTTGGAATCAAAAGAGTTGCCCAGCTAAGTAGAAATGATGAGAGATACTCTTTATTTTGGAACTCAACCAAATATTGTCAATAAGAAAAGCAAATCAAGATGGAGGACTCCACTATTTGTTTCAATTGAATGAATTCATGTTATAGAAGGTTCATAGGCTTCGTTTTTCCAATAAATATAGTCGTTAATAAAGACACAAAAGATAATTTCATGGTCATGACATGAAAAATATTCCTTGAAAAGACAAGCAGAGCATAATTAGCTTGAGGTGATAACAAAGACTCATAATTCAGGAATTCAATGACTTCAAATTTGCATGAAATGCAAACCAAGATGAATGATTGCTTTTGTTGAGGGAAGTAAGTAGATTTAGAGTTTCAATGGTTTTTAGATTTGATTGATTCAATTAATATTCTAGGTCGTTTTGCCCCATATGTTAATTTCATCATCAATGTATCAAAATGTGTTCTCGGAATCAAAAGAGTTGCCGAGCTAAGTAGAAATGATGAGAGGTACTCTTTATTTTGGAACTCAACCAAATATTGTCAATAAGAAAAGCAAATCAAGATGGAGGACTCCACTATTTGTTTCAATTGAATGAATTCATGTTATAGAAGGTTCATGGGCATCGTTTTTATAATAAATATTGTCGTTAATAAAGACACAAAAGATAATTTCATGGTCATGACATCAAAAATATTCTTTGCAAGGACAAGCAGAGCCTAATTAGCTTGAGGTGATAACAAAGACTCATAATTCAGGAATTAAACGACTTCAAATTTGCACGAAATGCAAACCAACATGAATGGTTGCTTTTGCTGATGGAAGAAAGTTGATTTAGAGTTTCAATGGTGTTTAGATTTGATTGATTGAATTAATATTCTAGGTTGTTTTGCCACATATGTTAATTTCATCATCAATGTATCAAAATGTGTTCTTGGAATCAAAAGAGGAGCCCAACTAAGTAGAAATGATGAGAGGTACTCTTTATTTTGGAACTCAACCAAATATTGTCAATAATAAACGCAAATCAAGATGGAGGACTCCACTATTTGTTTCAATTGAATGAATTCATGTTATAGAAGGTTCAAGGGCATCATTTTTATAATAAATATAGTCGTTAATAAAGACACAAAAGATAATTTCATGGTCATGACATGAAAAATATTCTTTGCAAGGACAAGCAGAGCCTAATTAGCTTGAGGTGGTAACAAAGACTCATAATTTACGAATTAAACGACTTCACATTTGCACGAAATGCAAACCAAGATGAATGATTGCTTTTGCTGATGGAAGTAATTACATTTAGAGTTTCAATGGTGTTTAGATTTGATTGATTGAATTAATATTCTATGTTGTTTTGCCACATATGTTAATTTCATCATCAATGTATCAAAATGTGTTCTTGGAATAAAAAAAGGAGCCCAACTAAGTAAAAATGATGAGAGGTACTCTATATTTTTGAACTCAACCAAATATTTTCAATAATAAAAGGAAATCAAGATGGAGGACTCCATTATTTGTTTCAATTCAATGAATTCATGTTATAGAAGGTTCATAGGCATCGTTTTTATAATAAATATAGTCATTAATAAAGACACAAAAGATAATTTCATGGTCATGACATGAAAAATATTCCTTGCAACGACGAGCGGAGCCTAATGAACTTGAGGTGATAACAAAGACTCATAATTTAGGAATTAAAACGACTTCACATTTGTACGAAATGCAAACCAAGATGAATGATTGCTTTTGCTGATGGAAGTAAGTAGATTTAGAGTTTCAATGGTGTTGAGATTTGATTGATTGAATTAATATTCTAGGTCGTTTTGCCACATATGTTAATTTCATCATCAATGTATCAAAATGTGTTCTTGGAATCAAAATAGGAGCCCAACTAAGTAGAAATGATGAGAGGTACTCTTTATTTTGGAACTCAACCAAATATTGTCAAAAATAAACGCAAATCAAGATGGAGGACTCCACTATTTGTTTCAATTGAATGAATTCATGTTATAGAAGGTTCATGGGCATCATTTTTATAATAAATATAGCCGTTAATAAAGACACAAAAGATAATTTCATGGTCATGACATGAAAAATATTCTTTGCAAGGACAAGCAGAGCCTAATTAGCTTGAGGTGATAACAAAGACTCATAATTTAGGAATTAAACGACTTCACATTTGCACGAAATGCAAACCAAGATGAATGATTGCTTTTGCTGATGGAAGTAAGTACATTTAGAGTTTCAATGGTGTTTAGATTTGATTGATTGAATTAATATTCTAGGTCGTTTTTACCACATATGTTAATTTCATCATCAATGTATCAAAATGTGTTTTTGGAATCAAAAGAGTTGCCCAGCTAAGTAGAAATGATGAGAGGTACTCTTTATTTTAGAACTCAACCAAATATTGTCAATAAGAAAAGCAAATCAAGATGGAGGACTCCACTATTTGTTTCAATTGAATGAATTCATGTTATAGAAGGTTCAAGGGCATCGTTTTTATAATAAATATAGTCGTTAATAAAGACACAAAAGATAATTTCATGGTCATGACATGAAAAATATTCTTTGCAAGGACAAGCAGAGCCTAATTAGCTTGAGGTGGTAACAAAGACTCATAATTTACGAATTAAACGACTTCACATTTGCACGAAATGCAAACCAAGATGAATGATTGCTTTTGCTGATGGAAGTAAGTACATTTAGAGTTTCAATGGTGTTTAGATTTGATTGATTGAATTAATATTCTATGTTGTTTTGCCACATATGTTAATTTCATCATCAATGTATCAAAATGTGTTCTTGGAATAAAAAAAGGAGCCCAACTAAGTAAAAATGATGAGAGGTACTCTATATTTTTGAACTCAACCAAATATTTTCAATAATAAAAGGAAATCAAGATGGAGGACTCCATTATTTGTTTCAATTCAATGAATTTCATGTTATAGAAGGTTCATAGGCATCGTTTTTATATAATAAATATAGTCATTAATAAAGACACAAAAGATAATTTCATGGTCATGACATGAAAAATATTCCTTGCAACGACGAGCGGAGCCTAATGAACTTGAGGTGATAACAAAGACTCATAATTTAGGAATTAAACGACTTCACATTTGTACGAAATGCAAACCAAGATGAATGATTGCTTTTGCTGATGGAAGTAAGTAGATTTAGAGTTTCAATGGTGTTGAGATTTGATTGATTGAATTAATATTCTAGGTCGTTTTGCCACATATGTTAATTTCATCATCAATGTATCAAAATGTGTTCTTGGAATCAAAATAGGAGCCCAACTAAGTAGAAATGATGAGAGGTACTCTTTATTTTGGAACTCAACCAAATATTGTCAAAAATAAACGCAAATCAAGATGGAGGACTCCACTATTTGTTTCAATTGAATGAATTCATGTTATAGAAGGTTCATGGGCATCATTTTTATAATAAATATAGCCGTCAATAAAGACACAAAAGATAATTTCATGGTCATGACATGAAAAATATTCTTTGCAAGGACAAGCAGAGCCTAATTAGCTTGAGGTGATAACAAAGACTCATAATTTAGGAATTAAACGACTTCACATTTGCACGAAATGCAAACCAAGATGAATGATTGCTTTTGCTGATGGAAGTAAGTACATTTAGAGTTTCAATGGTGTTTAGATTTGATTGATTGAATTAATATTCTAGGTCGTTTTACCACATATGTTAATTTCATCATCAATGTATCAAAATGTGTTTTTGGAATCAAAAGAGTTGCCCAGCTAAGTAGAAATGATGAGAGGTACTCTTTATTTTAGAACTCAACCAAATATTGTCAATAAGAAAAGCAAATCAAGATGGAGGACTCCACTATTTGTTTCAATTGAATGAATTCATGTTATAGAAGGTTCAAGGGCATCGTTCGTTTTTATAATAAATATAGTCGTTAATAAAAAGACACAAAAGATAATTTCATGGTCATGACATGAAAAATATTCTTTGCAAGGACAAGCAGAGCCTAATTAGCTTGAGGTGGTAACAAAGACTCATAATTTACGAATTAAACGACTTCACATTTGCACGAAATGCAAACCAAGATGAATGATTGCTTTTGCTGATGGAAGTAAGTACATTTAGAGTTTCAATGGTGTTTAGATTTGATTGATTGAATTAATATTCTATGTTGTTTTGCCACATATGTTAATTTTCATCATCAATGTATCAAAATGTGTTCTTGGAATAAAAAAAGGAGCCCAACTAAGTAAAAATGATGAGAGGTACTCTATATTTTTGAACTCAACCAAATATTTTCAATAATAAAAGGAAATCAAGATGGAGGACTCCATTATTTGTTTCAATTCAATGAATTCATGTTATAGAAGGTTCATAGGCATCGTTTTTATAATAAATATAGTCATTAATAAAGACACAAAAGATAATTTCATGGTCATGACATGAAAAATATTCCTTGCAACGACGAGCGGAGCCTAATGAACTTGAGGTGATAACAAAGACTCATAATTTAGGATTTAAACGACTTCACATTTGTACGAAATGCAAACCAAGATGAATGATTGCTTTTGCTGATGGAAGTAAGTAGATTTAGAGTTTCAATGGTGTTGAGATTTGATTGATTGAATTAATATTCTAGGTCGTTTTGCCACATATGTTAATTTCATCATCAATGTATCAAAATGTGTTCTTGGAATCAAAATAGGAGCCCAACTAAGTAGAAATGATGAGAGGTACTCTTTATTTTGGAACTCAACCAAATATTGTCAAAAATAAACGCAAATCAAGATGGAGGACTCCACTATTTGTTTCAATTGAATGAATTCAAGTTATAGAAGGTTCATGGGCATCATTTTTATAATAAATATAGCCGTTAATAAAGACACAAAAGATAATTTCATGGTCATGACATGAAAAATATTCTTTGCAAGGACAAGCAGAGCCTAATTAGCTTGAGGTGATAACAAAGACTCATAATTTAGGAATTAAACGACTTCACATTTGCACGAAATGCAAACCAAGATGAATGATTGCTTTTGCTGATGGAAGTAAGTACATTTAGAGTTTCAATGGTGTTTAGATTTGATTGATTGAATTAATATTCTAGGTCGTTTTACCACATATGTTAATTTCATCATCAATGTATCAAAATGTGTTTTTGGAATCAAAAGAGTTGCCCAGCTAAGTAGAAATGATGAGAGGTACTCTTTATTTTAGAACTCAACCAAATATTGTCAATAAGAAAAGCAAATCAAGATGGAGGACTCCACTATTTGTTTCAATTGAATGAATTCATGTTATAGAAGGTTTAAGGGCATCGTTTTTATAATAAATATAGTCGTTAATAAAGACACAAAAGATAATTTCATGGTCATGACATGAAAAATATTCTTTGCAAGGACAAGCAGAGCCTAATTAGCTTGAGGTGATAACAAAGACTCATAATTTAGGAATTAAATGACTTCACATTTGCACGAAATGCAAACCAAGATGAATGATTGCTTTTGCTGATGGAAGTAAGTACATTTATAGTTTCAATGGTTTTTAGATTTGATTGATTGAATTAATATTCTATGTTGCTTTGCCACATATGTTAATTTCATCATCAATGTATCGAAATGTGTTCTTGGAATAAAAAGAGGAGCCCAACTAAGTAAAAATGATGAGAGGTACTGTTTATTTTTGAACTTAACCAAATATTTTCAATAATAAAAGCAAATCAAGATGGAGGACTCCACTATTTGTTTCAATTCAATGAATTCATGTTATAGAAGGTTCAGTGGCATCGTTTTTATAATAAATATAGTCGTTAATAAAAACACAAAAGATAATTTCATGGTCATGACATGAAAAATATTCCTTGCAACGACGAGCGGAGCCTAATTAGCTTGAGGTGATAACAAAGACTCATAATTCAGGAATTAAACAACTTCACATTTGCACCAAATGCAAACCAAGATCAATGATTGCTTTTGCTGATGGAAGTAAGTAGATTTAGAGTTTCAATGGTGTTGAGATTTGATTGATTGAATTAATATTGTAGGTCGTTTTGCCACATATGTTAATTTCATCATCAATGTATCGAAATGTGTTCTTGGAATAAAAAGAGGAGCCCAAACTAAGTAAAAATGATGAGAGGTACTGTTTATTTTTTAACTTAACCAAATATTTTCAATAATAAAAGCAAATCAAGATGGAGGACTCCACTATTTGTTTCAATTCAATGAATTCATGTTATAGAAGGTTCAGTGGCATCGTTTTTATAATAAATATAGTCGTTAATAAAAACACAAAAGATAATTTCATGGTCATGACATGAAAAATATATTCCTTGCAACGACGAGCGGAGCCTAATGAACTTGAGGTGATAACAAAGACTCATAATTTAGGATTTAAACGACTTCACATTTGTACGAAATGCAAACCAAGATGAATGATTGATTTTGCTGATGGAAGTAAGTAGATTTAGAGTTTCAATGGTGTTGAGATTTGATTGATTGAATTAATATTCTAGGTCGTTTTGCCACATATGTTAATTTCATCATCAATGTATCAAAATGTGTTCTTGGAATCAAAAGAGGAGCCCAACTAAGTAGAAATGATGAGAGGTACTCTTTATTTTGGAACTCAACCAAATATTGTCAATAATAAACGCAAATCAAGATGGAGGACTCCACTATTTGTTTCAATTGAATGAATTCATGTTATAGAAGGTTCATTGGCATCGTTTTTATAATAAATATAGTCATTAATAAAGACACAAAAGATAATTTCATGGTCATGACATGAAAAAATTCCTTGCAACGACGAGCGGAGCCTAATTAGCTTGAGGTGATAACAAAGACTCATAATTCAGGAATTAAACAACTTCACATTTGCACCAAATGCAAAACAAGAGGAATGATTGCTTTTGCTGATGGAAGTAAGTAGATTTAGAGTTTCAATGGTGTTTAGATTTGATTGATTGAATTAATATTCTAGGTCGTTTTACCACATATGTTAATTTCATCATCAATGTATCAAAATGTGTTTTTGGAATCAAAAGAGTTGCCCAGCTAAGTAGAAATGATGAGAGGTACTCTTTATTTTAGAACTCAACCAAATATTGTCAATAAGAAAAGCAAATCAAGATGGAGGACTCCACTATTTGTTTCAATTGAATGAATTCATGTTATAGAAGGTTCAAGGGCATCGTTTTTATAATAAATATAGTCGTTAATAAAGACACAAAAGATAATTTCATGGTCATGACATGAAAAATATTCTTTGCAAGGACAAGCAGAGCCTAATTAGCTTGAGGTGGTAACAAAGACTCATAATTTACGAATTAAACGACTTCACATTTGCACGAAATGCAAACCAAGATGAATGATTGCTTTTGCTGATGGAAGTAAGTACATTTAGAGTTTCAATGGTGTTTAGATTTGATTGATTGAATTAATATTCTATGTTGTTTTGCCACATATGTTAATTTCATCATCAATGTATCAAAATGTGTTCTTGGAATAAAAAAAGGAGCCCAACTAAGTAAAAATGATGAGAGGTACTCTATATTTTTGAACTCAACCAAATATTTTCAATAATAAAAGGAAATCAAGATGGAGGACTCCATTATTTGTTTCAATTCAATGAATTCATGTTATAGAAGGTTCATAGGCATCGTTTTTATAATAAATATAGTCATTAATAAAGACACAAAAGATAATTTCATGGTCATGACATGAAAAATATTCCTTGCAACGACGAGCGGAGCCTAATGAACTTGAGGTGATAACAAAGACTCATAATTTAGGAATTAAACGACTTCACATTTGCACGAAATGCAAAACAAGATGAATGATTGCTTTTGCTGATGGAAGTAAGTACATTTAGAGTTTCAATGGTGTTTAGATTTGATTGATTGAATTAATATTCTATGTTGTTTTGCCACATATGTTAATTTCATCATCAATGTATCAAAATGTGTTCTTGGAATAAAAAGAGGAGCCCAACTAAGTAGAAATGATGAGAGGTACTCTTTATTTTTGAACTCAACCAAATATTTTCAATAATAAACGCAAATCAAGATGGAGGACTCCACTATTTGTTTCAATTCAATGAATTCATGTTATAGAAGGTTCAGTGGCATCGTTTTTATAATAAATATAGTCGTTAATAAAGACACAAAAGATAATTTCATGGTCATGACATGAAAAATATTCCTTGCAACGATGAGCGGAGCCTAATGAACTTGAGGTGATAACAAAGACTCATAATTTAGGATTTAAACAACTTCACATTTGTACGAAATGCAAACCAAGGTGAATGATTGCTTTTGCTGATGGAAGTAAGTAGATTTAGAGTCTCAATGGTGTTTAGATTTGATTGATTGAATTAATATTCTAGGTCGTTTTGCCACATATGTTAATTTCATCATCAATGTAGCAAAATGTGTTCTTGGAATCAAAAGAGTTGCCCAGCTAAGTAGAAATGATGAGAGATACTCTTTATTTTGGAACTCAACCAAATATTGTCAATAAGAAAAGCAAATCAAGATGGAGGACTCCACTATTTGTTTCAATTGAATGAATTCATGTTATAGAAGGTTCATAGGCTTCGTTTTTCCAATAAATATAGTCGTTAATAAAGGCACAAAAGATAATTTCATGGTCATGACATGAAAAATATTCCTTGAAAAGACAAGCAGAGCATAATTAGCTTGAGGTGATAACAAAGACTCATAATTCAGGAATTCAATGACTTCAAATTTGCATGAAATGCAAACCAAGATGAATGATCGCTTTTGTTGAGGGAAGTAAGTAGATTTAGAGTTTCAATGGTTTTTAGATTTGATTGATTCAATTAATATTCTAGGTCGTTTTGCCACATATGTTAATTTCATCATCAATGTATCAAAATGTGTTCTCGGAATCAAAAGAGTTGCCGAGCTAAGTAGAAATGATGAGAGGTACTCTTTATTTTGGAACTCAACCAAATATTGTCAATAAGAAAAGCAAATCAAGATGGAGGACTCCACTATTTGTTTCAATTGAATGAATTCATGTTATAGAAGGTTCATAGGCATCGTTTTTATAATAAATATTGTCGTTAATAAAGACACAAAAGATAATTTCATGGTCATGACATCAAAAATATTCTTTGCAAGGACAAGCAGAGCCTAATTAGCTTGAGGTGATAACAAAGACTCATAATTCAGGAATTAAACGACTTCAAATTTGCACGAAATGCAAACCAACATGAATGGTTGCTTTTGCTGATGGAAGAAAGTTGATTTAGAGTTTCAGTGGTGTTTAGATTTGATTGATTGAATTAATATTCTAGGTTGTTTTGCCACATATGTTAATTTCATCATCAATGTATCAAAATGTGTTCTTGGAATCAAAAGAGGAGCCCAACTAAGTAGAAATGATGAGAGGTACTCTTTATTTTGGAACTCAACCAAATATTGTCAATAATAAACGCAAATCAAGATGGAGGACTCCACTATTTGTTTCAATTGAATGAATTCATGTTATAGAAGGTTCAAGGGCATCATTTTTATAATAAATATAGTCGTTAATAAAGACACAAAAGATAATTTCATGGTCATGACATGAAAAATATTCTTTGCAAGGACAAGCAGAGCCTAATTAGCTTGAGGTGATAACAAAGACTCATAATTTACGAATTAAACGACTTCACATTTGCACGAAATGCAAACCAAGATGAATGATTGCTTTTGCTGATGGAAGTAATATTCTATGTTGTTTTGCCACATATGTTAATTTCATCATCAATGTATCAAAATGTGTTCTTGGAATAAAAAAAGGAGCCCAACTAAGTAAAAATGATGAGAGGTACTCTATATTTTTGAACTCAACCAAATATTTTCAATAATAAAAGGAAATCAAGATGGAGGACTCCATTATTTGTTTCAATTCAATGAATTCATGTTATAGAAGGTTCGTAGGCATCGTTTTTATAATAAATATAGTCATTAATAAAGACACAAAAGATAATTTCATGGTCATGACATGAAAAATATTCCTTGCAACGACGAGCGGAGCCTAATGAACTTGAGGTGATAACAAAGACTCATAATTTAGGATTTAAACAACTTCACATTTGTACGAAATGCAAACCAAGATGAATGATTGCTTTTGCTGATGGAAGTAAGTAGATTTAGAGTTTCAATGGTGTTGAGATTTGATTGATTGAATTAATAATCTAGGTCGTTTTGCCACATATGTTAATTTCATCATCAATGTATCAAAATGTGTTCTTGGAATCAAAATAGGAGCCCAACTAAGTAGAAATGATGAGAGGTACTCTTTATTTTGGAACTCAACCAAATATTGTCAATAATAAACGCAAATCAAGATGGAAGACTCCACTATTTGTTTCAATTGAATGAATTCAAGTTATAGAAGGTTCATAGGCATCATTTTTATAATAAATATAGTCATTAATAAAGACACAAAAGATAATTTCATGGTCATGACATGAAAAATTTTCCTTTCAACGACGAGCGGAGCCTAATGAACTTGAGGTGATAACAAAGACTCATAATTTAGGATTTAAACGACTTCACATTTGTACGCAATGCAAACCAAGATGAATGATTGCTTTTGCTGATGGAAGTAAGTAGATTTAGAGTTTCAATGGTGTTGAGATTTGATTGATTGAATTAATATTCTAGGTCGTTTTGCCACATATGTTAATTTCATCATCAATGTATCAAAATGTGTTCTTGGAATCAAAATAGGAGCCCAACTAAGTAGAAATGATGAGAGGTACTCTTTATTTTGGAACTCAACCAAATATTGTCAAAAATAAACACAAATCAAGATGGAGGACTCCACTATTTGTTTCAATTGAATGAATTCATGTTATAGAAGGTTCATGGGCATCATTTTTATAATAAATATAGCCGTTAATAAAGACACAAAAGATAATTTCATGGTCATGACATGAAAAATATTCTTTGCAAGGACAAGCAGAGCCTAATTAGCTTGAGGTGATAACAAAGACTCATAATTTAGGAATTAAACGACTTCACATTTGCACGAAACGCAAACCAAGATGAATGATTGCTTTTGCTGATGGAAGTATGTAGATTTAGAGTTTCAATGGTGTTTTGATTTGACTGATTCAATTAATATTCTAGGTGGTTTTACCACATATGTTAATTTCATCATCAATGTATCAAAATGTGTTCTTGGAATCAAAAGAGGAGCCCAACTAAGTAGAAATGATGAGAGGTACTCTTTATTTTGGAACTCAACCAAATATTGTCAATAGGAAAAGCAAATCAAGATGGAGGACTCCACTATTTGTTTCAATTGAATGAATTCATGTTATAGAAGGTTCATAGGCATCGTTTTTATTATAAATATAGTCGTTAATAAAGACACAAAAGATAATTTCATGGTCATGACATGAAAATAGTCCTTGCAACGATGAGCAGAGCCTAATTAGCTTGAGGTGATAACAAAGACTCATAATTTAGGAATTAAACGACTTCACATTTGCATGAAATGCAAACCAAGGTCAATGATTGCTTTTGCTGATGGAAGTAAGTAGATTTAGAGTTTCAATGGTGTTTAGATTTGACTGATTGAATTAATATTCTATGTCGTTTTGCCACATATGTTAATTTCATCATCAATGTATGAAAATGTGTTCTTGGAATCAAAAGAGGAGCCCAGCGAAGAAGAAATGATGAGAGGTACTCTTTATTTTGGAACTCAACCAAATAATGTCAATAAGTAAAGCAAATCAAGGTGGAGGACTTCACTATTTGTTTCAATTGATAGAATTCATGTTATAGAAGGTTCATGGGCATCGTTTTTATAATAAATATAGTCATTAATAAAGACACCAAAGATAATTTCATGGTCATGACATGAAAAATAGTCCTTGCAAAGACGAGCGGAGCCTAATTAGCTTGAGGTGATAACAAAGACTCATAATTTAGGAATTAAACGACTTCACATTTGCACGAAACGCAAACCAAGATGAATGATTGCTTTTGCTGATGGAAGTATGTAGATTTAGAGTTTCAATGGTGCTTAGATTTGACTGATTCAATTAATATTCTAGGTGGTTTTACCACATATGTTAATTTCATCATCAATGTATCAAAAAGTGTTCTTGGAATCAAAAGAGGAGCCCAACTAAGTAGAAATGATGAGAGGTACTCTTTATTTTGGAACTCAACCAAATATTGTCAATAAGAAAAGCAAATCAGGATGGAGGACTCCACTATTTGTTTCAATTGAATGAATTCATGTTATAGAAGGTTCATAGGCATCATTTTTATAATAAATATAGTCGTTAATAAAGACACAAAAGATAATTTCATGGTCATGACATGAAAAATATTCCTTGCAAGGACCAGCAGAGCCTAATGAGCTTAAGGTGATAACAAAGACTCATAATTCAGGAATTAAATGACTTCACATTTGCACGAAATGCAAACCAAGATGAATGATTGCTTTGTTTGAGGGAAGTAAGTAGATTTAGAGTTTCAATGGTGTTTAGATTTGATTGATTGAATTAATATTCTAGGTCGTTTTGCCACATATGTTAATTTCATCATCAATGTATCAAAATGTGTTCTTGGAATCAAAAGAGGAGCCCAGCTAAGAAAAATGATGAGACGTACTCTTTATTTTGGAACTCAACCAAATATTGTCAATAAGTAAAGCAAATCAAGGTGGAGGACTCCACTATTTGTTTCAATTGAAAGAATTCATGTTATAGAAGGTTCATGGGCATCATTTTTATAATAAATATAGTCGTTAATAAAGACACAAAAGATAATTTCATGGTCATGACATGAAAAATAGTCCTTGCAACGATAGCAGAGCCTAATTAGCTTGAGGTGATAACAAAGACTCATAATTTAGGAATTAAACGACTTCACATTTGCATGAAATGCAAACCAAGATGAATGATTGCTTTTGCTGATGGAAGTAAGTAGATTTAGAGTTTCAATGGTGTCTAGATTTGATTCCTTGAATTAATATTCTAGGTCGTTTTGCCACATATGTTAATTTCATCATCAATGTATCAAAATGTGTTCTTGGAATCAAAAGAGTTGCCCAGCTAAGTAGAAATGATGAGAGGTACTCTTGATTTTGGAACTCAACCAAATATTGTCAATAAGAAAAGCAAATCAAGATGGAGGACTCCACTATTTGTTTCAATTGAATGAATTCATGTTATAGAAGGTTCATAGGCATCGTTTTTATAACAAATATAGTCGTTAATAAAGACACAAAAGATAATTTCATGGTCATGACATGAAAAATATTCCTCGCAAGGACAAGCAGAGCCTAATTAGCTTGAGGTGATAACAAAGACTCATAATTCAGGAATTAAATGACTTCACATTTGCACGAAATACAAACCAAGATGAATGATTGCTTTTATTAATTGAAGTAAGTCGATTTAGAGTTTCACTGGTGTTTAGATTTGATTCATTGAATTAATATTGTAGGTCGTTTTGCCAGATATGTTAATTTCATCATCAATATATCAAAATGTGTTCTCGGAATCAAAAGAGTTGCCCAGCTAAGTAGAAATGATGAGAGGTACTCTTTATTATGGAAGTCAACCAAATATTGTCAATAAGAAAAGCAAATCAAGATGGAGGACTCCACTATTTGTTTCAATTGAATGAATTCATGTTATAGAAGGTTCATAGGCATCGTTTTTATAGTAAATATAGTCGTTAATAAAGACACAAAAGATAATTTCATGGTCCTGACATGAAAAATATTCCTCGTAAGGACAAGCAGAGCCTAATTAGCTTGAGGGTATAACAAAGACTCATAATGCAGGAATTAAATGACTTCACATTTGCACGAAATACAAACCAAGATGAATGATTGCTTTTGTTAATTAAAGTAAGTAGATTTAGAGTTTCACTGGTGTTTAGATTTGATTGATTGAATTAATATTCTAGGTCGTTTTGCCACATATGTTAATTTCATCATCAATATATCAAAATGTGTTCTTGGAATCAAAAGAGTTGCCCAGGTAAGTAGAAATGATGAGAGGTACTCTTTATTTTGGAACTCAACAAAATATTGTCAATAAGAAAAGCAAATCAAGATGGAGGACTCCACTATTTGTTTCAATTGAATGAATTCATGTTATAGAAGGTTCATAGGCTTCGTTTTTCCAATAAATATAGTCGTTAATAAAGACACAAAAGATAATTTCATGGTCATGACATGAAAAATATTCCTTGCAAGGACAAGCAGAGCCTAATTAGCTTGAGGTGATAACAAAGACTCATAATTTAGGAATTAAACGACTTGACATTTGCACGAAATGCAAAACAAGATGAATGATTGCTTTTGCTGATGGAAGTAAGTACATTTAGAGTTTCAATGGTGTTTAGATTTGATTGATTGAATTAATATTCTATGTTGTTTTGCCACATATGTTAATTTCATCATCAATGTATCAAAATGTGTTCTTGGAATAAAAAGAGGAGCCCAACTAAGTAAAAATGATGAGAGGTACTGTTTATTTTTGAACTTAACCAAATATTTTCAATAATAAAAGCAAATCAAGATGGAGGACTCCACTATTTGTTTCAATTCAATGAATTCATGTTATAGAAGGTTCAGTGGCATCGTTTTTATAATAAATATAGTCGTTAATAAAAACACAAAAGATAATTTCATGGTCATGACATGAAAAATATTCCTTGCAACGACGAGCGGAGCCTAATTAGCTTGAGGTGATAACAAAGACTCATAATTCAGGAATTAAACAACTTCACATTTGCACCAAATGCAAACCAAGATCAATGATTGCTTTTGCTGATGGAAGTAAGTAGATTTAGAGTTTCAATGGTGTTGAGATTTGATTGATTGAATTAATATTGTAGGTCGTTTTGCCACATATGTTAATTTCATCATCAATGTATCGAAATGTGTTCTTGGAATAAAAAGAGGAGCCCAACTAAGTAAAAATGATGAGAGGTACTGTTTATTTTTTAACTTAACCAAATATTTTCAATAATAAAAGCAAATCAAGATGGAGGACTCCACTATTTGTTTCAATTCAATGAATTCATGTTATAGAAGGTTCAGTGGCATCGTTTTTAAAATAAATATAGTCGTTAATAAAAACACAAAAGATAATTTCATGGTCATGACATGAAAAATATTCCTTGCAACGACGAGCGGAGCCTAATGAACTTGAGGTGATAACAAAGACTCATAATTTATGATTTAAACGACTTCACATTTGTACGAAATGCAAACCAAGATGAATGATTGATTTTGCTGATGGAAGTAAGTAGATTTAGAGTTTCAATGGTGTTGAGATTTGATTGATTGAATTAATATTCTAGGTCGTTTTGCCACATATGTTAATTTCATCATCAATGTATCAAAATGTGTTCTTGGAATCAAAAGAGGAGCCCAACTAAGTAGAAATGATGAGAGGTACTCTTTATTTTGGAACTCAACCAAATATTGTCAATAATAAACGCAAATCAAGATGGAGGACTCCACTATTTGTTTCAATTGAATGAATTCATGTTATAGAAGGTTCATTGGCATCGTTTTTATAATAAATATAGTCATTAATAAAGACACAAAAGATAATTTCATGGTCATGACATGAAAAATATTCCTTGCAACGACGAGCGGAGCCTAATTAGCTTGAGGTGATAACAAAGACTCATAATTCAGGAATTAAACAACTTCACATTTGCACCAAATGCAAACCAAGATCAATGATTGCTTTTGCTGATGGAAGTAAGTAGATTTAGAGTTTCAATGGTGTTGAGATTTGATTGATTGAATTAATATTGTAGGTCGTTTTGCCACATATGTTAATTTCATCATCAATGTATCAATATGTGTTCTTGGAATCAAAAGAGGAGCCCAACTAAGTAGAAATGATGAGAGGTACTCTTTATTTTGGAACTCAACCAAATATTGTCAATAATAAACGCAAATCAAGATGGAAGACTCCACTATTTGTTTCAATTGAATGAATTCAAGTTATAGAAGGTTCATAGGCATCATTTTTATAATAAATATAGTCATTAATAAAGACACAAAAGATAATTTCATGGTCATGACATGAAAAATATTCCTTGCAACGACGAGCGGAGCCTAATGAACTTGAGGTGATAACAAAGACTCATAATTTAGGATTTAAACGACTTCACATTTGTACGAAACGCAAACCAAGATGAATGATTGCTTTTGCTGATGGAAGTAAGTAGATTTAAAGTTTCAATGGTGTTGAGATTTGATTGATTGAATTAATATTCTAGGTCGTTTTGCCACATATGTTAATTTCATCATCAATGTATCAAAATGTGTTCTTGGAATCAAAATAGGAGCCCAACTAAGTAGAAATGATGAGAGGTACTCTTTATTTTGGAACTCAACAAAATATTGTCAATAATAAACGCAAATCAAGATGGAGGACTCCACTATTTGTTTCAATTGAATGAATTCATGTTATAGAAGGTTCATGGGCATCATTTTTATAATAAATATAGCCGTTAATAAAGACACAATAGATAATTTCATGGTCATGACATGAAAAATATTCTTTGCAAGGACAAGCAGAGCCTAATTAGCTTGAGGTGATAACAAAGACTCATAATTTAGGAATTAAACGACTTCACATTTGCACGAAATGCAAAACAAGATGAATGATTGCTTTTGCTGATGGAAGTAAGTACATTTAGAGTTTCAATGGTGTTTAGATTTGATTGATTGATTTAATATTCTATGTTGTTTTGCCACATATGTTAATTTCATCATCAATGTATCAAAATGTGTTCTTGGAATAAAAAGAGGAGCCCAACTAAGTAGAAATGATGAGAGGTACTCTTTATTTTTGAACTCAACCAAATATTTTCAATAATAAACGCAAATCAAGATGGAGGACTCCACTATTTGTTTCAATTCAATGAATTCATGTTATAGAAGGTTCAGTGGCATCGTTTTTATAATAAATATAGTCGTTAATAAAGACACAAAAGATAATTTCATGGTCATGACATGAAAAATATTCCTTGCAACGACGAGCGGAGCCTAATGAACTTGAGGTGATAACAAAGACTCATAATTTAGGATTTAAACAACTTCACATTTCTACGAAATGCAATCCAAGGTGAATGATTGCTTTTGCTTATGGAAGTAAGTAGATTTAGAGTTTCAATGGTGTTTAGATTTGATTGATTGAATTAATATTCTAGGACGTTTTGCCACATATGTTAATTTCATCATCAATGTAGCAAAATGTGTTCTCGGAATGAAAAGAGTTGCCCAGCTAAGTAGAAATGATGAGAGATACTCTTTATTTTGGAACTCAACCAAATATTGTCAATAAGAAAAGCAAATCAAGATGGAGGACTCCACTATTTGCTTCAATTGAATGAATTCATGTTATAGAAGGTTCATAGGCTTCGTTTTTCCATAAATATATTGTCGTTAATAAAGACACAAAAGATAATTTCATGGTCATGACATCAAAAATATTCTTTGCAAGGACAAGCAGAGCCTAATTAGCTTGAGGTGATAACAAAGACTCATAATTCAGGAATTAAACGACTTCAAATTTGCACGAAATGCAAACCAACATGAATGGTTGCTTTTGCTGATGGAAGAAAGTTGATTTAGAGTTTCAATGGTGTTTAGATTTGATTGATTGAATTAATATTCTAGGTTGTTTTGCCACATATGTTAATTTCATCATCAATGGATCAAAATGTGTTCTTGGAATCAAAAGAGGAGCCCAACTAAGTAGAAATGATGAGAGAGGTACTCTTTATTTTTTGAACTCAACCAAATATTTTGTCAATAATAAACGCAAATCAAGATGGAGGACTCCACTATTTGTTTCAATTGAATGAATTCATGTTATAGAAGGTTCAAGGGCATCGTTTTTATAATAAATATAGTCGTTAATAAAGACACAAAAGATAATTTCATGGTCATGACATGAAAAATATTCTTTGCAAGGACAAGCAGAGCCTAATTAGCTTGAGGTGATAACAAAGACTCATAATTTAGGAATTAAACGACTTCACATTTGCACGAAATGCAAACCAAGATGAATGATTGCTTTTGCTGATGGAAGTAAGTACATTTAGAGTTTCAATGGTGTTTAGATTTGATTGATTGAATTAATATTCTATGTTGTTTTGCCACATATGTTAATTTCATCATCAATGTATCAAAATGTGTTCTTGGAATAAAAAAAGGAGCCCAACTAAGTAAAAATGATGAGAGGTACTCTATATTTTTGAACTCAACCAAATATTTTCAATAATAAAAGGAAATCAAGATGGAGGACTCCACTATTTGTTTCAATTCAATGAATTCATGTTATAGAAGGTTCAGTGGCATCGTTTTTATAATAAATATAGTCGTTAATAAAAACACAAAAGATAATTTCATGGTCATGACATGAAAAATATTCCTTGCAACGACGAGCGGAGCCTAATGAACTTGAGGTGATAACAAAGACTCATAATTTAGGAATTAAACGACTTCACATTTGTACGAAATGCAAACCAAGATGAATGATTGCTTTTGCTGATGGAAGTAAGTAGATTTAGAGTTTCAATGGTGTTGAGATTTGATTGATTGAATTAATATTCTAGGTCGTTTTGCCACATATGTTAATTTCATCATCAATGTATCAAAATGTGTTCTTGGAATCAAAAGAGGAGACCAACTAATTAGAAATGATGAGAGGTACTCTTTATTTTGGAACTCAACCAAATATTGTCAATAAGAAAAGCAAATCAAGATGGAGGACTCCACTATTTGTTTCAATTGAATGAATTCATGTTATAGAAGGTACATAGGCATCGTTTTTATAATAAATATAGTCGTTAATAAAGACAAAAGATAATTTCATGGTCATGACATGAAAAATATTCTTTGCAAGGACAAGCAGAGCCTAATTAGCTTGAGGTGATAACAAAGACTCATAATTTAGGAATTAAACGACTTCACATTTGCACGAAATGCAAACCAAGATGAATGATTGCTTTTGCTAATGGAAGTAAGTACATTTAGAGTTTCAATGGTGTTTAGATTTGATTGATTGAATTAATATTCTATGTTGTTTTGCCACATATGTTAATTTCATCATCAATGTATCAAAATGTGTTCTTGGAATAAAAAGAGGGGCCCAGCTAAGTAGAAATGATGAGAGGTACTCTTTATTTTTGAACTCAACCAAATATTTTCAATAATAAACGCAAATCAAGATGGAGGACTCCACTATTTGTTTCAATTGAATGAATTCATGTTATAGAAGGTTCATAGGCATCCTTTTTATAATAAATATAGTTGTTATTAAAGACACAAAAGATAATTTCATGGTCATGAAAAGAAAAATATTACTTGCAACGACGAGCGGATCCTAATTAGCTTGAGGTGATAATAAAGACTCATAATTCAGGAATTCAATGACTTCACATTTGCACGAAATGCAAACCAAGATGAATGGTTGCTTTTGTTAATTGAAGTAAGTAGATTTAGAGTTTCAATGGTGTTTAGATTTGATTCATTGACTTAATATTCTAGGTCGGTTTGCCATATATGTTATTTTCATCATCAATGTATCAAAATGTGTTCTTGGAATCAAAAGAGGAGCCCAACTAAGTAGAAATGATGAGAGGTACTATTTATTTTGGAACTCAACCAAATATTGTCAATAAGAAAAGCAAATCAAGATGGAGGACTCCACTATTTGTTTCAATTGAATGAATTCATGTTATAGAAGGTACATAGGCATCGTTTTTATGATAAATATAGTCGTTAATAAAGACAAAAGATAATTTCATGGACATGACATGAAAAATATTCTGTGCAAGGACAAGCAGAACCTAATTAGCTTGAGGTGATAACAAAGACTCATAATTTAGGAATTAAACGACTTCACATTTGCACGAAATGCAAACCAAGATGAATGATTGCTTTTGCTGATGGAAGTAAGTAGATTTAGAGTTTCAATGGTGTTTAGATTTGATTCATTGACTTAATATTCTAGGTCGTTTTGCCACATATGTTAATTTCATCATCAATGTATCAAAATGTGTTCTTGGAATCAAAAGTGGAGCCCAACTAGGTAGAAATGATGAGAGGTACTCTTTATTTTGGAACTCAACCAAATATTGTCAATATGAAAAGCAAATCAAGATGGAGGACTCCACTATTTGTTTCAATTGAATGAATTCATGTTATAGAAGGTTCATAGGCTTCCTTTTATAATAAATATAGTTGTTAATAAAGACACAAAAGATAATTTCATGGTCATGACATGAAAAATATTACTTGCAACGACGAGCGGATCCTAATTAGCTTGAGGTGATAACAAAGACTCATAATTCAGGAATTCAAGGACTTCACATTTGCACGAAATGCGAACCAAGATGAATGGCTGCTTTTGTTAATTGAAGTAAGTAGATTTAGAGTTTCAATGGTGTTTAGATTTGATTGATTGAATTAATATTCTAGGCCGTTTTGCCACATTTGTTAATTTCATCATCAATGTATCAAAATGTGTTCTTGGAATCAAAAGAGTTGCCCAGCTAAGTAGAAATGATGAGAGGTACTCTTTATTTTGGAACTCAACCAAATATTGTCAATAAGTAAAGCAAATCAAGGTGGTCATGACATGAAAAATATTCTTTGCAAGGACAAGCAGAGCCTAATTAGCTTGAGGTGATAACAAAGACTCATAATTTAGGAATTAAACGACTTCACATTTGCACGAAATGCAAACCAAGATGAATGATTGCTTTTGCTGATGGAAGTAAGTACATTTATAGTTTCAATGGTTTTTAGATTTGATTGATTGAATTAATATTTTATGTTGCTTTGCCACATATGTTAATTTCATCATCAATGTATCAAAATGTGTTCTTGGAATAAAAAGAGGAGCCCAACTAAGTAAAAATGATGAGAGGTTCTCTATATTTTTGAACTCAACCAAATATTTTCAATAATAAAAGCAAATCAAGATGTAGGACTCCACTATTTGTTTCAATTGAATGAATTCATGTTATAGAAGGTTCATTGGCATCGTTTTTATAATAAATATAGTCATTAATAAAGACACAAAAGATAATTTCATGGTCATGACATGAAAAATATCCCTTGCAACGACGAGCGGAGCCTAATTAGCTTGAGGTGATAACAAAGACTCATAATTCAGGAATTAAACAACTTCACATTTGCACCAAATGCAAACCAAGATCAATGATTGCTTTTGCTGATGGAAGTAAGTAGATTTAGAGTTTCAATGGTGTTGAGATTTGATTGATTGAATTAATATTGTAGGTCGTTTTGCCACATATGTTAATTTCATCATCAATGTATCAATATGTGTTCTTGGAATCAAAAGAGGAGCCCAACTAAGTAGAAATGATGAGAGGTACTCTTTATTTTGGAACTCAACCAAATATTGTCAATAATAAACGCAAATCAAGATGGAAGACTCCACTATTTGTTTCAATTGAATGAATTCAAGTTATAGAAGGTTCATAGGCATCATTTTTATAATAAATATAGTCATTAATAAAGACACAAAAGATAATTTCATGGTCATGACATGAAAAATATTCCTTGCAACGACGAGCGGAGCCTAATGAACTTGAGGTGATAACAAAGACTCATAATTTAGGATTTAAACGACTTCACATTTGTACGAAATGCAAACCAAGATGAATGATTGCTTTTGCTGATGGAAGTAAGTAGATTTAAAGTTTCAATGTTGTTGAGATTTGATTGATTGAATTAATATTCTAGGTCGTTTTGCCACATATGTTAATTTCTTCATCAATGTATCAAAATGTGTTCTTGGAATCAAAATAGGAGCCCAACTAAGTAGAAATGATGAGAGGTACTATTTATTTTGGAACTCAACAAAATATTGTCAATAATAAACGCAAATCAAGATGGAGGACTCCACTATTTGTTTCAATTGAATGAATTCATGTTATAGAAGGTTCATGGGCATCATTTTTATAATAAATATAGCCGTTAATAAAGACACAAAAGATAATTTCATGGCCATGACATGAAAAATATTCTTTGCAAGGACAAGCAGAGCCTAATTAGCTTGAGGTGATAACAAAGACTCATAATTTAGGAATTAAACGACTTCACATTTGCACGAAATGCAAACCAAGATGAATGATTGCTTTTGCTGATGGAAGTAAGTACATTTAGAGTTTCAATGGTGTTTAGATTTGATTGATTGAATTAATATTCTATGTTGCTTTGCCACATATGTTAATTTCATCATCAATGTATCAAAATGTGTTCTTGGAATAAAAAGAGGAGCCCAACTAAGTAAAAATGATGAGAGGTTCTCTATATTTTTGAACTCAACCAAATATTTTCAATAATAAAAGCAAATCAAGATGTAGGACTCCACTATTTGTTTCAATTGAATGAATTCATGTTATAGAAGGTTCATTGGCATCGTTTTTATAATAAATATAGTCATTAATAAAGACACAAAAGATAATTTCATGGTCATGACATGAAAAATATCCCTTGCAATGACGAGCGGAGCCTAATTAGCTTGAGGTGATAACAAAGACTCATAATTCAGGATTTAAACAACTTCACATTTGCACCAAATGCAAACCAAGATCAATGATTGCTTTTGCTGATGGAAGTAAGTAGATTTAGAGTTTCAATGGTGTTGAGATTTGATTGATTGAATTAATATTGTAGGTCGTTTTGCCACATATGTTAATTTCATCATCAATGTATCAATATGTGTTCTTGGAATCAAAAGAGGAGCCCAACTAAGTAGAAATGATGAGAGGTACTCTTTATTTTTGAACTCAACCAAATATTTTCAATAATAAACGCAAATCAAGATGGAGGACTCCACTATTTGTTTCAATTCAATGAATTCATGTTATAGAAGGTTCAGTGGCATCGTTTTTATAATAAATATAGTCGTTAATAAAGACACAAAAGATAATTTCATGATCATGACATGAAAAATATTCCTTGCAAAGACGAGCCGCTCCTAATGAACTTGAGGTGATAAGAAAGACGCATAATTTAGGATTTAAACAACTTCACATTTGTACGAAATGCAAACCAAGGTGAATGATTGCTTTTGCTGATGGAAGTAAGTAGATTTAGAGTTTCAATGGTGTTTAGATTTGATTGATTGAATTAATATTCTAGGTCGTTTTGCCACATATGTTAATTTCATCATCAATGTATCAAAATGTGTTTTTGGAATCAAAAGAGTTGCCCAGCTAAGTAGACATGATGAGAGGTACTCTTTATTTTGGAACTCAACCAAATATTGTCAATAAGAAAAGCAAATCAAGATGGAGGACTCTACTATTTGTTTCAATTGAATGAATTCATGTTATAGAAGGTTCAAGGGCATCGTTTTTATAATAAATATAGTCTTTAATAAAGACACAAAAGATAATTTCATGGTCATGACATGAAAAATATTCTTTGCAAGGACAAGCAGAGCCTAATTAGCTTGAGGTGATAACAAAGACTCATAATTTAGGAATTAAACGACTTCACATTTGCACGAAATGCAAACCAAGATGAATGATTGCTTTTGCTGATGGAAGTAAGTACATTTATAGTTTCAATGGTTTTTAGATTTGATTGATTGAATTAATATTCTATGTTGCTTTGCCACATATGTTAATTTCATCATCAATGTATCAAAATGTGTTCTTGGAATAAAAAGAGGAGCCCAACTAAGTAAAAATGATGAGAGGTTCTCTATATTTTTGAACTCAACCAAATATTTTCAATAATAAAAGCAAATCAAGATGTAGGACTCCACTATTTGTTTCAATTCAATGAATTCATGTTATAGAAGGTTCAGTGGCATTGTTTTTATAATAAATATAGTCGTTAATAAAAACACAAAAGATAATTTCATGGTCATGACATGAAAAATATTCCTTGCAACGACGAGCGGAGCCTAATGAACTTGAGGTGATAACAAAGACTCATAATTTAGGATTTAAACGACTTCACATTTGTACGAAATGCAAACCAAGATGAATGATTGCTTTTGCTGATGGAAGTAAGTAGATTTAGAGTTTCAATGGTGTTGAGATTTGATTGATTGAATTAATATTCTAGGTCGTTTTGCCACATATGTTAATTTCATCATCAATGTATCAAAATGTGTTCTTGGAATCAAAAGAGGAGCCCAACTAAGTAGAAATGATGAGAGGTACTCTTTATTTTGGAACTCAACCAAATATTGTCAATAATAAACGCAAATCAAGATGGAGGACTCCACTATTTGTTTCAATTGAATGAATTCATGTTATAGAAGGTTCATAGGCATCGTTTTTATAATAAATATAGTCATTAATAAAGACACAAAAGATAATTTCATGGTCATGACATGAAAAATATTCCTTGCAACGATGAGCGGAGCCTAATTAGCTTGAGGTGATAACAAAGACTCATAATTCAGGAATTAAACAACTTCACATTTGCACCAAATGCAAACCAAGATCAATGATTGCTTTTGCTGATGGAAGTAAGTAGATTTAGAGTTTCAATGATGTTGAGATTTGATTGATTGAATTAATATTCTAGGTCGTTTTGCCACATATGTTAATTTCATCATCAATGTATCAAAATGTGTTCTTGCAATCAAAAGAGGAGCCCAACTAAGTAGAAATGATGAGAGGTACTCTTTATTTTGGAACTCAACCAAATATTGTCAATAATAAACGCAAATCAAGATGGAGGACTCCACTATTTGTTTCAATTGAATGAATTCATGTTATAGAAGGTTCATAGGCATCGTTTTTATAATAAATATAGTCATTAATAAAGACACAAAAGATAATTTCATGGTCATGACATGAAAAATATTCCTTGCAACGACGAGCGGAGCCTAATGAACTTGAGGTGATAACAAAGACTCATAATTTAGGATTTAAACGACTTCACATTTGTACGCAATGCAAACCAAGATGAATGATTGCTTTTGCTGATGGAAGTAAGTAGATTTAGAGTTTCAATGGTGTTGAGATTTGATTGATTGAATTAATATTCTAGGTCGTTTTGCCACATATGTTAATTTCATCATCAATGTATCAAAATGTGTTCTTGGAATCAAAATAGGAGCCCAACTAAGTAGAAATGATGAGAGGTACTCTTTATTTTGGAACTCAACCAAATATTGTCAAAAATAAACACAAATCAAGATGAAGGACTCCACTATTTGTTTCAATTGAATGAATTCATGTTATAGAAGGTTCATGGGCATCATTTTTATAATAAATATAGCCGTTAATAAAGACACAAAAGATAATTTCATGGTCATGACATGAAAAATATTCTTTGCAAGGACAAGCAGAGCCTAATTAGCTTGAGGTGATAACAAAGACTCATAATTTAGGAATTAAACGACTTCACATTTGCACGAAATGCAAACCAAGATGAATGATTGCTTTTGCTGATGGAAGTAAGTACATTTATAGTTTCAATGGTTTTTAGATTTGATTGATTGAATTAATATTCTATGTTGCTTCGCCACATATGTTAATTTCATCATCAATGTATCAAAATGTGTTCTTGGAATAAAAAGAGGAGCCCAACTAAGTAAAAATGATGAGAGGTTCTCTATATTTTTGAACTCAACCAAATATTTTCAATAATAAAAGCAAATCAAGATGTAGGACTCCACTATTTGTTTCAATTCAATGAATTCATGTTATAGAAGGTTCAGTGGCATTGTTTTTATAATAAATATAGTCGTTAATAAAAACACAAAAGATAATTTCATGGTCATGACATGAAAAATATTCCTTGCAACGACGAGCGGAGCCTAATGAACTTGAGGTGATAACAAAGACTCATAATTTAGGATTTAAACGACTTCACATTTGTACGAAATGCAAACCAAGATGAATGATTGCTTTTGCTGATGGAAGTAAGTAGATTTAGAGTTTCAATGGTGTTGAGATTTGATTGATTGAATTAATATTCTAGGTCGTTTTGCCACATATGTTAATTTCATCATCAATGTATCAAAATGTGTTCTTGGAATCAAAAGAGGAGCCCAACTAAGTAGAAATGATGAGAGGTACTCTTTATTTTGGAACTCAACCAAAAATATTGTGAATAATAAACGCAAATCAAGATGGAGGACTCCACTATTTGTTTCAATTGAATGAATTCATGTTATAGAAGGTTCATAGGCATCGTTTTTATAATAAATATAGTCATTAATAAAGACACAAAAGATAATTTCATGGTCATGACATGAAAAATATTCCTTGCAACGACGAGCGGAGCCTAATTAGCTTGAGGTGAATAACAAAGACTCATAATTCAGGAATTAAACAACTTCACATTTGCACCAAATGCAAACCAAGATCAATGATTGCTTTTTGCTGATGGAAGTAAGTAGATTTAGAGTTTCAATGCTGTTGAGATTTGATTGATTGAATTAATATTCTAGGTCGTTTTTGCCACATATGTTAATTTCATCATCAATGTATCAAAATGTGTTCTTGCAATCAAAAGAGGAGCCCAACTAAGTAGAAATGATGAGAGGTACTCTTTATTTTGGAACTCAACCAAATATTGTCAATAATAAACGCAAATCAAGATGGAGGACTCCACTATTTGTTTCAATTGAATGAATTCATGTTATAGAAGGTTCATAGGCATCGTTCTTATAATAAATATAGTCATTAATAAAGACACAAAAAGATAATTTCATGGTCATGACATGAAAAATATTCCTTGCAACGACGAGCGGAGCCTAATGAACTTGAGGTGATAACAAAGACTCATAATTTAGGATTTAAACGGACTTCACATTTGTACGCAATGCAAACCAAGATGAATGATTGCTTTTGCTGATGGAAGTAAGTAGATTTAGAGTTTCAATGGTGTTGAGATTTGATTGATTGAATTAATATTCTAGGTCGTTTTGCCACATATGTTAATTTCATCATCAATGTATCAAAATGTGTTCTTGGAATCAAAATAGGAGCCCAACTAAGTAGAAATGATGAGAGGTACTCTTTATTTTGGAACTCAACCAAATATTGTCAAAAATAAACACAAATCAAGATGGAGGACTCCACTATTTGTTTCAATTGAATGAATTCATGTTATAGAAGGTTCATGGGCATCATTTTTATAATAAATATAGCCGTTAATAAAGACACAAAAGATAATTTCATGGTCATGACATGAAAAATATTCTTTGCAAGGACAAGCAGAGCCTAATTAGCTTGAGGTGATAACAAAGACTCATAATTTAGGAATTAAACGACTTCACATTTGCACGAAATGCAAACCAAGATGAATGATTGCTTTTGCTGATGGAAGTAAGTACATTTAGAGTTTCAATGGTGTTTAGATTTGATTGATTGAATTAATATTCTATGTTGTTTTGCCACATATGTTAATTTCATCATCAATGTATCAAAATGTGTTCTTGGAATAAAAAGAGGAGCCCAACTAAGTAGAAATGATGAGAGGTACTCTTTATTTTTGAACTCAACCAAATATTGTCAATAAGAAAAGCAAATCAAGATGGAGGACTCCACTATTTGTTTCAATTGAATGAATTCATGTTATAGAAGGTTCAAGGGCATCGTTTTTATAATAAATATAGTCGTTAATAAAGACACAAAAGATAATTTCATGGTCATGACATGAAAAATATTCTTTGCAAGGACAAGCAGAGCCTAATTAGCTTGAGGTGATAACAAAGACTCATAATTTAGGAATTAAACGACTTCACATTTGCACGAAATGCAAACCAAGATGAATGATTGCTTTTGCTGACGGAAGTAAGTACATTTATAGTTTCAATGGTTTTTAGATTTGATTGATTGAATTAATATTCTATGTTTCTTTGCCACATATGTTAATTTCATCATCAATGTATCAAAATGTGTTCTTGGAATAAAAAGAGGAGCCCAACTAAGTAGAAATGATGAGAGGTACTCTTTATTTTTGAACTCAACCAAATATTTTCAATAATAAACGCAAATCAAGATGGAGGACTCCACTATTTGTTTCAATTCAATGAATTCATGTTATAGAAGGTTCAGTGGCATCGTTTTTTATAATAAAAATATAGTCGTTAATAAAAACACAAAAGATAATTTCATGGTCATGACATGAAAAAAAATATTCCTTGCAACGACGAGCGGAGCCTAATGAACTTGAGGTGATAACAAAGACTCATAATTTAGGATTTAAACGACTTCACATTTGTACGAAATGCAAACCAAGATGAATGATTGATTTTGCTGATGGAAGTAAGTAGATTTAGAGTTTCAATGGTGTTGAGATTTTGATTGATTGAATTAATATTCTAGGTCGTTTTGCCACATATGTTAATTTCATCATCAATGTATCAAAATGTGCTCTTGGAATCAAAAGAGGAGCCCAACTAAGTAGAAATGATGAGAGGTACTCTTTATTTTGGATCTCAACCAAATATTGTCAATAATAAACGCAAATCAAGATGGAGGACTCCACTATTTGTTTCAATTGAATGAATTCATGTTATAGAAGGTTCATTGGCATCGTTTTTATAATAAATATAGTCATTAATAAAGACACAAAAGATAATTTCATGGTCATGACATGAAAAATATTCCTTGCAACGACGAGCGGAGCCTAATGAACTTGAGGTGATAACAAAGACTCATAATTTAGGATTTAAACGACTTCACATTTGTACGAAATGCAAACCAAGATGAATGATTGCTTTTGCTGATGGAAGTAAGTAGATTTAAAGTTTCAATGTTGTTGAGATTTGATTGATTGAATTAATATTCTAGGTCGTTTTGCCACATATGTTAATTTCATCATCAATGTATCAAAATGTGTTCTTGGAATCAAAAGAGGAGCCCAACTAAGTAGAAATGATGAGAGGTACTCTTTATTTTGGAACTCAACCAAATATTGTCAATAATAAACGCAAATCAAGATGGAGGACTCCACTATTTGTTTCAATTGAATGAATTCATGTTATAGAAGGTTCATGGGCATCATTTTTATAATAAATATAGCCGTTAATAAAGACACAAAAGATAATTTCATGGTCATGACATGAAAAATATTCTTTGCAAGGACAAGCAGAGCCTAATTAGCTTGAGGTGATAACAAAGACTCATAATTTAGGAATTAAACGACTTCACATTTGCACGAAATGCAAACCAAGATGAATGATTGCTTTTGCTGATGGAAGTAAGTACATTTAGAGTTTCAATGGTGTTTAGATTTGATTGATTGAATTAATATTCTATGTTGTTTTGCCACATATGTTAATTTCATCATCAATGTATCAAAATTTGTTCTTGGAATAAAAAGAGGAGCCCAACTAAGTAGAAATGATGAGAGGTACTCTTTATTTTTGAACTCAACCAAATATTTTCAATAATAAACGCAAATCAAGATGGAGGACTCCACTATTTGTTTCAATTCAATGAATTCATGTTATAGAAGGTTCAGTGGCATCGTTTTTATAATAAATATATTCGTTAATAAAGACACAAAAGATAATTTCATGATCATGACATGAAAAATATTCCTTGCAACGACGAGCAGCTCCTAATGAACTTGAGGTGATAAGAAAGACGCATAATTTAGGATTTAAACAACTTCACATTTGTACGAAATGCAAACCAAGGTGAATGATTGCTTTTGCTGATGGAAGTAAGTAGATTTAGAGTTTCAATGGTGTTTAGATTTGATTGATTGAATTAATATTCTAGGTCGTTTTGCCACATATGTTAATTTCATCATCAATGTATCAAAATGTGTTTTTGGAATCAAAAGAGTTGCCCAGCTAAGTAGACATGATGAGAGGTACTCTTTATTTTGGAACTCAACCAAATATTGTCAATAAGAAAAGCAAATCAAGATGGAGGACTCTACTATTTGTTTCAATTGAATGAATTCATGTTATAGAAGGTTCAAGGGCATCGTTTTTATAATAAATATAGTCGTTAATAAAGACACAAAAGATAATTTCATGGTCATGACATGAAAAATATTCTTTGCAAGGACAAGCAGAGCCTAATTAGCTTGAGGTGATAACAAAGACTCATAATTTAGGAATTAAACGACTTCACATTTGCACGAAATGCAAACCAAGATGAATGATTGCTTTTGCTGATGGAAGTAAGTACATTTATAGTTTCAATGGTTTTTAGATTTGATTGATTGAATTAATATTCTATGTTGCTTTGCCACATATGTTAATTTCATCATCAATGTATCAAAATGTGTTCTTGGAATAAAAAGAGGAGCCCAACTAAGTAAAAATGATGAGAGGTTCTCTATATTTTTGAACTCAACCAAATATTTTCAATAATAAAAGCAAATCAAGATGTAGGACTCCACTATTTGTTTCAATTCAATGAATTCATGTTATAGAAGGTTCAGTGGCATTGTTTTTATAATAAATATAGTCGTTAATAAAAACACAAAAGATAATTTCATGGTCATGACATGAAAAATATTCCTTGCAACGACGAGCGGAGCCTAATGAACTTGAGGTGATAACAAAGACTCATAATTTAGGATTTAAACGACTTCACATTTGTACGAAATGCAAACTAAGATGAATGATTGCTTTTGCTGATGGAAGTAAGTAGATTTAGAGTTTCAATGGTGTTGAGATTTGATTGATTGAATTAATATTCTAGGTCGTTTTGCCACATATGTTAATTTCATCATCAATGTATCAAAATGTGTTCTTGGAATCAAAAGAGGAGCCCAACTAAGTAGAAATGATGAGAGGTACTCTTTATTTTGGAACTCAACCAAATATTGTCAATAATAAAAACGCAAATCAAGATGGAGGACTCCACTATTTGTTTCAATTGAATGAATTCATGTTATAGAAGGTTCATAGGCATCGTTTTTATAATAAATATATAGTCGTTATTAATAAAGACACAAAAGATAATTTCATGGTCATGACATGAAAAAATATTCCTTGCAACGACGAGCGGAGCCTAATTAGCTTGAGGTGATAACAAAGACTCATAATTCAGGAATTAAACAACTTCACATTTGCACCAAATGCAAACCAAGATCAATGATTGCTTTTGCTGATGGAAGTAAGTAGATTTAGAGTTTCAATGATGTTGAGATTTGATTGATTGAATTAATATTCTAGGTCGTTTTGCCACATATGTTAATTTCATCATCAATGTATCAAAATGTGTTCTTGCAATCAAAAGAGGAGCCCAACTAAGTAGAAATGATGAGAGGTACTCTTTATTTTGGAACTCAACCAAATATTGTCAATAATAAACGCAAAAATCAAGATGGAGGACTCCACTATTTGTTTCAATTGAATGAATTCATGTTATAGAAGGTTCATAGGCATCGTTTTTATAATAAATATAGTCATTAATAAAGACACAAAAGATAATTTCATGGTCATGACATGAAAAATATTCCTTGCAACGACGAGCGGAGCCTAATGAACTTGAGGTGATAACAAAGACTCATAATTTAGGATTTAAACGACTTCACATTTGTACGCAATGCAAACCAAGATGAATGATTGCTTTTGCTGATGGAAGTAAGTAGATTTAGAGTTTCAATGGTGTTGAGATTTGATTGATTGAATTAATATTCTAGGTCGTTTTGCCACATATGTTAATTTCATCATCAATGTATCAAAATGTGTTCTTGGAATCAAAAATAGGAGCCCCAACTAAGTAGAAATGATGAGAGGTACTCTTTATTTTGGAACTCAACCAAATATTGTCAAAAATAAACACACAAATCAAGATGGAGGACTCCACTATTTGTTTCAATTGAATGAATGAATTCATGTTATAGAAGGTTCATGGGCATCATTTTTTAATAATAAATATAGCCGTTAATAAAGACACAAAAGATAATTTCATGGTCATGACATGAAAAATATTCTTTGCAAGGACAAGCAGAGCCTAATTAGCTTGAGGTGATAACAAAGACTCATAATTTAGGAATTAAACGACTTCACATTTGCACGAAATGCAAACCAAGATGAATGATTGCTTTTGCTGATGGAAGTAAGTACATTTAGAGTTTCAATGGTGTTTAGATTTGATTGATTGAATTAATATTCTATGTTGTTTTGCCACATATGTTAATTTCATCATCAATGTATCAAAATGTGTTCTTGGAATAAAAAGAGGAGCCCAACTAAGTAGAAATGATGAGAGGTACTCTTTATTTTTGAACTCAACCAAATATTTTCAATAATAAACGCAAATCAAGATGGAGGACTCCACTATTTGTTTCAATTCAATGAATTCATGTTATAGAAGGTTCAGTGGCATCGTTTTTATAATAAATATAGTCGTTAATAAAGACACAAAAGATAATTTCATGGTCATGACATGAAAAATATTCCTTGCAACGACGAGCGGCTCCTAATGAACTTGAGGTGATAACAAAGACGCATAATTTAGGATTTAAACAACTTCACATTTGTACGAAATGCAAACCAAGGTGAATGATTGCTTTTGCTGATGGAAGTAAGTAGATTTAGAGTTTCAATGGTGTTTAGATTTGATTGATTGAATTAATATTCTAGGTCGTTTTGCCACATATGTTAATTTCATCATCAATGTATCAAAATGTGTTTTTGGAATCAAAAGAGTTGCCCAGCTAAGTAGAAATGATGAGAGGTACTCTTTATTTTGGAACTCAACCAAATATTGTCAATAAGAAAAGCAAATCAAGATGGAGGACTCCACTATTTGTTTCAATTGAATGAATTCATGTTATAGAAGGTTCAAGGGCATCGTTTTTATAATAAATATAGTCGTTAATAAAGACACAAAAGATAATTTCATGGTCATGACATGAAAAATATTCTTTGCAAGGACAAGCAGAGCCTAATTAGCTTGAGGTGATAACAAAGACTCATAATTTAGGAATTAAACGACTTCACATTTGCACGAAATGCAAACCAAGATGAATGATTGCTTTTGCTGATGGAAGTAAGTACATTTAGAGTTTCAATGGTGTTTAGATTTGATTGATTGAATTAATATTCTATGTTGTTTTGCCACATATGTTAATTTCATCATCAATGTATCAAAATGTGTTCTTGGAATAAAAAGAGGAGCCCAACTAAGTAGAAATGATGAGAGGTACTCTTTATTTTTGAACTCAACCAAATATTTTCAATAATAAACGCAAATCAAGATGGAGGACTCCACTATTTGTTTCAATTCAATGAATTCATGTTATAGAAGGTTCAGTGGCATCGTTTTTATAATAAATATAGTCGTTAATAAAAACACAAAAGATAATTTCATGGTCATGACATGAAAAATATTCCTTGCAACGACGAGCGGAGCCTAATGAACTTGAGGTGATAACAAAGACTCATAATTTAGGATTTAAACGACTTCACATTTGTACGAAATGCAAACCAAGATGAATGATTGCTTTTGCTGATGGAAGTAAGTAGATTTAGAGTTTCAATGGTGTTTAGATTTGATTGATTGAATTAATATTCTAGGTCGTTTTGCCACATATGTTAATTTCATCATCAATGTATCAAAATGTGTTCTTGGAATCAAAAGAGGAGCCCAACTAAGTAGAAATGATGAGAGGTACTCTTTATTTTGGAACTCAACCAAATATTGTCAATAAGAAAAGCAAATCAAGATGGAGGACTCCACTATTTGTTTCAATTGAATGAATTCATGTTATAGAAGGTTCATAGGCTTCGTTTTTTATAATAAATATAGTCGTTAATAAAGACACAAAAGATAATTTCATGGTCATGACATGAAAAATATTCCTTGCAACGGACAAGCGGAGCCTAATTAACTTGAGGTGATAACAAAGACTCATAATTTAGGAATTAAACGACTTCACATTTGCACAAAATGCAAACCAAGATGAATGATTGCTTTTGCTGATGGAAGTAAGTAGATTTAGAGTTTCAATGGTGTTTAGATTTGATTGATTGAATTAATATTCTAGGTCGTTTTGCCACATATGTTAATTTCATCATCATCAATGTATCAAAATGTGTTCTTGGAATCAAAAGAGGAGCCCAACTAAGTAGAAAATGATGAGAGGTACTCTTTATTTTGGAAACTCAACCAAATATTGTCAATAATAAAAGCAAATCAAGATGGAGGACTCCACTATTTGTTTCAATTGAATGAATTCATGTTATAGAAGGTTCATAGGCATCGTTTTTTTATAATAAATATAGTCGTTAATAAAGACACAAAAGATAATTTCATGGTCATGACATGAAAAATATTCTTTGCAAGGACAAGCAGAGCCTAATTAGCTTGAGGTTGATAACAAAGACTCATAATTTAGGAATTAAACGACTTCACATTTGCACGAAATGCAAACCAAGATGAATGATTGCTTTTGCTGATGGAAGTAAGTAGTACATTTAGAGTTTCAATGGTGTTTAGATTTGATTGATTGAATTAATATTCTAGGTTGTTTTGCCACATATGTTAATTTCATCATCAATGTATCAAAATGTGTTCTTGGAATCAAAAGAGGAGCCCAACTAAGTAGAAATGATGAGAGGTACTCTTTATTTTTGAACTCAACCAAATATTTTCAATAATAAACGCAAATCAAGATGGAGGACTCCACTATTTGTTTCAATTCAATGAATTCATGTTATAGAAGGTTCAGTAGGCATCGTTTTTTATAATAAATATAGTCGTTAATAAAGACACAAAAAGATAATTTCATGGTCATGACATGAAAAAATATTCCTTGCAACGACGAGCAGAGCCTAATTAACTTGAGGTGATAACAAAGACTCATAATTTAGGATTTAAACAACTTCACATTTGTACGAAATGCAAACCAAGATGAATGATTGCTTTTGCTGATGGAAGTAAGTAAGTAGATTTAGAGTTTCAATGGTGTTTAGATTTGATTGATTGAATTAATATTCTAGGTCGTTTTGCCACATATGTTAATTTCATCATCAATGTATCAAAAATGTGTTCTTGGAATCAAAAGAGTTGCCCAACTAAGTAGAATGATGAGAGGTACTCTTTATTTTGGAACTCAACCAAATATTGTCAATAAGAAAAGCAAATCAAGATGGAGGACTCCACTATTTGTTTCAATTGAATGAATTCATGTTATAGAAGGTTCATAGGCATCGTTTTTATAATAAATATAGTCGTTAATAAAGACACAAAAGATAATTTCATGGTCATGACATGAAAAATATTCTTTGCAAGGACAAGCAGAGCCTAATTAGCTTGAGGTGATAACAAAGACTCATAATTTAGGAATTAAACGACTTCACATTTGCACGAAATGCAAACCAAGATGAATGATTGCTTTTGCTGATGGAAGTAAGTAGATTTAGAGTTTCAATGGTGTTTAGATTTGATTGATTGAATTAATATTCTAGGTTGTTTTGCCACATATGTTAATTTCATCATCAATGTATCAAAATGTGTTCTTGGAATCAAAAGAGGAGCCCAACTAAGTAGAAATGATGAGAGGTACTCTTTATTTTGGAACTCAACCAAATATTGTCAATAATAAAAGCAAATCAAGATGGGAGGACTCCACTATTTGTTTCAATTGAATGAATTCATGTTATAGAAGGTTCATAGGCATCGTTTTTATAATAAATATAGTCGTTCATAAAGACACAAAAGATAATTTCATGGTCATGACATGAAAAATATTCCTTGCAACGACGAGCGACGAGCGGAGCCTAATTAGCTTGAGGTGATAACAAAGACTCATAATTTAGGATTTAAACGACTTCACATTTGTACGAAAAATGCAAACCAAGATGAATGATTGCTTTTGCTGATGGAAGTAAGTAGATATAGAGTTTCAATGGTTTTTAGATTTGATTGATTGAATTAATATTCTAGGTCGTTTTGCCACATATGTTAATTTCATCATCAATGTATCAAAATGTGTTCTTGGAATCAAAAGAGTTGCCCAGCTAAGTAGAAATGATGAGAGGTACTCTTTATTTTGGAACTCAACCAAATATTTGTCAATAATAAAAGCAAATCAAGATGGAGGACTCCACTATTTGTTTCAATTGAATGAATTCATGTTATAGAAGGTTCATAGGCATCGTTTTTATAATAAATATAGTCGTTAATAAAGACACAAAAGATAATTTCATGGTCATGACATGAAAATATTCTTTGCAAGGACAAGCAGAGTCTAATTAGCTTGAGGTGATAACAAAGACTCATAATTTAGGAATTAAACGACTTCACATTTGCACGAAATGCAAACCAAGATGAATGATTGCTTTTGCTGATGGAAGTAAGTAGATTTAGAGTTTCAATGGTGTTTAGATTTTGATTGATTGAATTAATATTCTAGGTTGTTTTGCCACATATGTTAATTTCATCATCAATGTATCAAAATGTGTTCTTGGAATCAAAAAGAGGAGCCCAACTAAGTAGAAATGATGAGAGGTACTCTTTATTTTGGAACTCAACCAAATATTTTCAATAATAAAACGCAAATCAAGATGGAGGACTCCACTATTTGTTTCAATTCAATGAATTCATGTTATAGAAGGTTCATAGGGCATCGTTTTTATAATAAATATAGTCGTTAATAAAGACACAAAAGATAAATTTCATGGTCATGACATGAAAAATATTCCTTGCAACGACGAGCGGAGCCTAATGAACTTGAGGTGATAACAAAGACTCATAATTTAGGATTTAAACAACTTCACATTTGTACGAAATGCAAACCAAGGTGAATGATTGCTTTTGCTGATGGAAGTAAGTAGATTTAGAGTTTCAATGGTGTTTAGATTTGATTGATTGAATTAAATATTCTAGGTCGTTTTGCCACATATGTTAATTTCATCATCAATGTATCAAAATGTGTTCTTGGAATCAAAAGAGTTGCCCAGCTAAGTAGAAATGATGAGAGGTACTCTTTATTTTGGAAACTCAACCAAATATTGTCAATACGAAAAAGCAAATCAAGATGGAGGACTCCACTATTTGTTTCAATTGAATGAATTCATGTTATAGAAGGTTCATAGGCTTCGTTTTTCTAATAAATATAGTCGTTAATAAAGACACAAAAGATAATTTCATGGTCATGACATGAAAAATATTCTTTGCAAGGACAAGCAGAGCCTAATTAGCTTGAGGTGATAACAAAGACTCATAATTTAGGAATTAAACGACTTCAGATTTGCACGAAATGCAAACCAAGATGAATGATTGCTTTTGCTGATGGAAGTAAGTAGATTTAGAGTTTCAATGGTGTTTAGATTTGATTGATTGAATTAATATTCTAGGTTGTTTTGCCACATATGTTAATTTCATCATCAATGTATCAAAATGTGTTCTTGGAATCAAAAGAGGAGCCCAACTAAGTAGAAATGATGAGAGGTACTCTTTATTTTTGAACTCAACCAAATATTTTCAATAATAAACGCAAATCAAGATGGAGGACTCCACTATTTGTTTCAATTCAATGAATTCATGTTATAGAAGGTTCATTGGCATCGTTTTTATAATAAATATAGTCGTTAATAATGACACAAAAAATATAATTTCATGGTCATGACATGAAAAATATTCCTTGCAACGACGAGCGGAGCCTAATTAGCTTGAGGTGATAACAAAGACTCATAATTTAGGATTTAAACGACTTCACATTTGTACGAAATGCAAACCAAGATGAATGATTGCTTGTGCTGATGGAAGTAAGTAGATTTAGAGTTTCAATGGTGTTTAGATTTGATTGATTAAATTAATATGCTAGGTCGTTTTGCCACATATGTTAATTTCATCATCAATGTATCAAAATGTGTTCTTGGAATCAAAAGAGGAGCCCAACTAAGTAGAAATGATGAGAGGTACTCTTTATTTTGGAACTCAACAAAATATTGTCAATAATAAATGCAAATCAAGATGGAGGACTCCACTATTTGTTTCAATTGAATGAATTCATGTTATAGAAGGTTCATGGGCATCATTTTTATAATAAATATAGCCGTTAATAACGACACAAAAGATAATTTCATGGTCATGACATGAAAAATATTCTTTGCAAGGACAAGCAGAGCCTAATTAGCTTGAGGTGATAACAAAGACTCATAATTTAGGAATTAAACGACTTCACATTTGCACGAAATGCAAACCAAGATGAATGATTGCTTTTGCTGATGGAAGTAAGTACATTTAGAGTTTCAATGGTGTTTAGATTTGATTGATTGAATTAATATTCTATGTTGTTTTGCCACATATGTTAATTTCATCATCAATGTATCAAAATGTGTTCTTGGAATAAAAAGAGGAGCCCAACTAAGTAGAAATGATGAGAGGTACTCTTTATTTTTGAACTCAACCAAATATTTTCAATAATAAACGCAAATCAAGATGGAGGACTCCACTATTTGTTTCAATTCAATGAATTCATGTTATAGAAGGTTCAGTGGCATCGTTTTTATAATAAATAAATATAGTCGTTAATAAAGACACAAAAAGATAATTTCATGGTCATGACATGAAAAATATTCCTTGCAACGACGAGCGGAGCCTAATTAGCTTGAGGTGATAACAAAGACTCATAATTTAGGATTTAAACGACTTCACATTTGTACGAAATGCAAACCAAGATGAATGATTGCTTGTGCTGATGGAAGTAAGTAGATTTAGAGTTTCAATGGTGTTTAGATTTGATTGATTGAATTAATATTCTAGGTCGTTTTGCCACATATGTTAATTTCATCATCAATGTATCAAAATGTGTTCTTGGAATCAAAAGAGGAGCCCAACTAAGTAGAAATGATGAGAGGTACTCTTTATTTTGGAACTCAACCAAATATTGTCAATACGAAAAGCAAATCAAGATGGAGGACTCCACTATTTGTTTCAATTGAAAGAATTCATGTTATAGAAGGTTCATAGGCTTCGTTTTCTAATAAATATAGTCCTTAATAAAGACACAAAAGATAATTTCATGGTCATGACATGAAAAATATTCTTTGCAAGGACAAGCAGAGCCTAATTAGCTTGAGGTGATAACAAAGACTCATAATTTAGGAATTAAACGACTTCAGATTTGCACGAAATGCAAACCAAGATGAATGATTGCTTTTGCTGACGGAAGTAAGTAGATTTAGAGTTTCAATGGTGTTTAGATTTGATTGATTGAATTAATATTCTAGGTTGTTTTGCCACATATGTTAATTTCATCATCAATGTATCAAAATGTGTTCTTGGAATCAAAAGAGGAGCCCAACTAAGTAGAAATGATGAGAGGTACTCTTTATTTTTGAACTCAACCAAATATTTTCAATAATAAACGCAAATCAAGATGGAGGACTCCACTATTTGTTTCAATTCAATGAATTCATGTTATAGAAGGTTCATTGGCATCGTTTTTATAATAAATAAATATAGTCGTTAATAATGACACAAAAGATAATTTCATGGTCATGACATGAAAAATATTCCTTGCAACGACGAGCGGAGCCTAATTAGCTTGAGGTGATAACAAAGACTCATAATTTAGGATTTAAACGACTTCACATTTGTACGAAATGCAAACCAAGATGAATGATTGCTTGTGCTGATGGAAGTAAGTAGATTTAGAGTTTCAATGGTGTTTAGATTTGATTGATTAAATTAATATGCTAGGTCGTTTTGCCACATATGTTAATTTCATCATCAATGTATCAAAATGTGTTCTTGGAATCAAAAGAGGAGCCCAACTAAGTAGAAATGATGAGAGGTACTCTTTATTTTGGAACTCAACCAAATATTGTCAATACGAAAAGCAAATCAAGATGGAGGACTCCACTATTTGTTTCAATTTAATGAATTCATGTTATAGAAGGTTCATAGGCTTCGTTTTTATAATAAATATAGTCGTTAATAAAGACACAAAAGATAATTTCATGGTCATGACATGAAAAATATTCGTTGCAAGGACAAGCAGAGGCTAATTAGCTTGAGGTGATAACAAGGACTCATAATTTAGGAATTAAACGACTTCACATTTGCACAAAATGCAAACCAAGATGAATGATTGCTTTTGCTGATTGAAGTAAGTAGATTTAGATTTTCAATGGTGTTTAGATTTGATTCATTGAATTAATATTCTATGTCGTTTTGCCACATATATTAATTTCATCATCAATGTATCAAAATGTGTTCTTGGAATCAAAAGAGTTGCCAACTAAGTAGAAATGATGAGAGGTACTCTTTATTTTGGAACTCAACCAAATATTGTCAATAAGAAAAGCAAATCAAGATGTAGGACTCCACTATTTGTTTCAATTGAATGAATTCATGTTATAGAAGGTTCATAGGCATCCTTTTTATAATAAATATATAGTTGTTAATAAAGACACAAAAGATAATTTCATGGTCATGACATGAAAAATATTACTTGCAACGACGAGCGGATCCTAATTAGCTTGAGGTGATAACAAAGACTCATAATTCAGGAATTCAATGACTTCACATTTGCACGAAATGCAAACCAAGATGAATGGTTGCTTTTGTTAATTGAAGTAAGTAGATTTAGAGTTTCAATGGTGTTTAGATTTGATTGATTGAATTAATATTCTAGGTCGTTTTGCCACATATGTTAATTTCATCATCAATGTATCAAAATGTGTTCTTGGAATCAAAAGAGGAGCCTAACTAAGTGGAAATGATGAGAGGTACTCTTTATTTTGGAACTCAACCAAATATTGTCAATAAGAAAAGCAAATCAAGATGGAGGACTCCACTATTTGTTTCAATTGAATGAATTCATGTTATAGAAGGTACATAGGCATCGTTTTTATAATAAATATAGTCGTTAATAAAGACACAAAAGATAATTTCATGGTCATGACATGAAAAATATTCTTTGCAAGGACAAGCAGAGCCTAATTAGCTTGAGGTGATAACAAAGACTCATAATTTAGGAATTAAACGACTTCACATTTGCACGAAATGCAAACCAAGATGAATGATTGCTTTTGCTGAGGGAAGTAAGTAGATTTAGAGTTTCAATGGTGTTTAGATTTGATTGATTGAATTAATATTCTAGGTTGTTTTGCCACATATGTTAATTTCATCATCAATGTATCAAAATGTGTTCTTGGAATCAAAAGAGGAGCCCAACTAAGTAGAAATGATGAGAGGTACTCTTTATTTTTGAACTCAACCAAATATTTTCAATAATAAAAGCAAATCAAGATGGAGGACTCCACTATTTGTTTTCAATTGAATGAATTCATGTTATAGAAGGTTCATTGGCATCGTTTTTATAAATAAATAAATAGTCGTTAATAAAGACACAAAAAGATAATTTCATGGTCATGACATGAAAAATATTCCTTGCAACGACAAGCAGAGCCTAATTAGCTTGAGGTGATAACAAAGACTCATAATTTAGGAATTAAACGACTTCACATTTGCACGAAATGCAAACCAAGATGAATGATTGCTTTTGCTGATGGAAGTAAGTAGATTTAGAGTTTCAATGGTGTTTAGATTTGATTGATTGAATTAATATTCTAGGTCGTTTTTTGCCACATATGTTAATTTCATCATCAATGTATCAAAATGTGTTCTTGGAATCAAAAGAGGAGCCCAACTAAGTAGAAATGATGAGAGGTACTCTTTATTTTGGAACTCAACAAAATATTGTCAATAATAAATGCAAATCAAGATGGAGGACTCCACTATTTGTTTCAATTGAAAGAATTCATGTTATAGAAGGTTCATGGGCATCGTTTTTATAATAAATATAGTCCGTTAATAAAGACACAAAAGATAATTTCATGGTCATGACATGAAAAATATTCTTTGCAAGGACAAGCAGAGCCTAATTAGCTTGAGGTGATAACAAAGACTCATAATTTAGGAATTAAACGACTTCACATTTGCACGAAATGCAAACCAAGATGAATGATTGCTTTTGCTGATGGAAGTAAGTAGATTTAGAGTTTCAATGGTGTTTAGATTTGATTGATTGAATTAATATTCTAGGTTGTTTTGCCACATATGTTAATTTCATCATCAATGTATCAAAATGTGTTCTTGGAATCAAAAGAGGAGCCCAACTAAGTAGAAATGATGAGAGGTACTCTTTATTTTTGAACTCAACCAAATATTTTCAATAATAAACGCAAATCAAGATGGAGGACTCCACTATTTGTTTCAATTGAATGAATTCATGTTATAGAAGGTTCATTGGCATCGTTTTTATAATAAATATAGTCGTTAATAATGACACAAAAGATAATTTCATGGTCATGACATGAAAAATATTCCTTGCAACGACGAGCGGAGCCTAATTAGCTTGAGGTGATAACAAAGACTCATAATTTAGGATTTAAACGACTTCACATTTGTACGAAATGCAAACCAAGATGAATGATTGCTTGTGCTGATGGAAGTAAGTAGATTTAGAGTTTCAATGGTGTTTAGATTTGATTGATTAAATTAATATGCTAGGTCGTTTTGCCACATATGTTAATTTCATCATCAATGTATCAAAATGTGTTCTTGGAATCAAAAGAGGAGCCCAACTAAGTAGAAATGATGAGAGGTACTCTTTATTTTGGAACTCAACCAAATATTGTCAATACGAAAAGCAAATCAAGATGGAGGACTCCACTATTTGTTTCAATTTAATGAATTCATGTTATAGAAGGTTCATAGGCTTCGTTTTTATAATAAATATAGTCGTTAATAAAGACACAAAAGATAATTTCATGGTCATGACATGAAAAATATTCGTTGCAAGGACAAGCAGAGGCTAATTAACTTGAGGTGATAACAAGGACTCATAATTTAGGAATTAAACGACTTCACATTTGCACAAAATGCAAACCAAGATGAATGATTGCTTTTGCTGATTGAAGGAAGTAGATTTAGATTTTCAATGGTGTTTAGATTTGATTCATTGAATTAATATTCTATGTCGTTTTGCCACATATATTAATTTCATCATCACTGTATCAAAATGTGTTCTTGGAATCAAAAGAGTTGCCAGCTAAGTAGAAATGATGAGAGGTACTCTTTATTTTGGAACTCAACCAAATATTGTCAATAAGAAAAGCAAATCAAGATGTAGGACTCCACTATTTGTTTCAATTGAATGAATTCATGTTATAGAAGGTTCATAGGCATCCTTTTTATAATAAATATAGTTGTTAATAAAGACACAAAAGATAATTTCATGGTCATGACATGAAAAATATTACTTGCAACGACGAGCGGATCCTAATTAGCTTGAGGTGATAACAAAGACTCATAATTCAGGAATTCAATGACTTCACATTTGCACGAAATGCAAACCAAGGTGAATGATTGCTTTTGCTGATGGAAGTAAGTAGATTTAGAGTTTCAATGGTGTTTAGATTTGATTGATTGAATTAATATTCTAGGTCGTTTTGCCACATATGTTAATTTCATCATCAATGTATCAAAATGTGTTCTTGGAATCAAAAGAGGAGCCTAACTAAGTGGAAATGATGAGAGGTACTCTTTATTTTGGAACTCAACCAAATATTGTCAATAAGAAAAGCAAATCAAGATGGAGGACTCCACTATTTGTTTCAATTGAATGAATTCATGTTATAGAAGGTTCATAGGCATCGTTTTTATAATAAATATAGTCGATAATAAAGACAAAAGATAATTTGATGGTCATGACATGAAAAATATTCTTTGCAAGGACAAGCAGAGCCTAATTAGCTTAAGGTGATAACAAAGTCTCATAATTTAGGAATTAAACGACTTCACATTTGCGCGAAATGCAAACCAAGATGAATGATTGCTTTCGCTGATGGAAGTAAGTAGATTTAGAGTTTCAATGGTCTTTAGATTTGATTGATTGAATTAATATTCTAGGTCGTTTTGAAACATATGTTAATTTCATCATCAATGTATCAAAATGTGATCTTGGAATCAAAAGAGTTGCCCAGCTAAGTAGAAATGATGAGAGGTACTCTTTATTTTGGAACTCAACAAAATATTGTCAATAAGAAAAGCAAATCAAGATGGAGGACTCCACTATTTGTTTCAATTCAATGAATTCATGTTATAGAAGGTTCATCGGCATCAATTTTATAATAAATATAGTCGTTAATAAAGACACAAAAGATAATTTCATGGTCATCACATGAAAAATATTCCCTGCAAGGACCAGCAGAGCCTAATTAGCTTGAGGTGATAACAAAGACTCATAATTCAGGAATTAAAGGACTTCACATTTGCACGAAATGCAAACCAAGATGAATGATTGCTTTTGTTGAGGGAAGTAAGTAGATTTAGAGTTTCAATGGTGTTTAGATTTGACTGATTGAATTAATATTCTAGGTCGTTTTGCCACATATGTTAATTTCATCATCAATGTATCAAAATGTGTTCTTGGAATCAAAAGAGGAGCCCAGCTAAGAAGAAATGATGAGAGGTACTCTTTATTTTGGAACTCAACCAAATATTGTCAATAAGTAAAGCAAATCAAGGTGGAGGACTTCACTATTTGTTTCAATTGAAGAATTCATGTTATAGAAGGTTCATGGGCATCGTTTTTATAATAAATATAGTCGTTAATAAAGACACAAAAGATAATTTCATGGTCATGACATGAAAAATATTCTTTGCAAGGACAAGCAGAGCCTAATTAACTTGAGGTGATAATAAGGACTCATAATTTAGGAATTAAACGACTTCACATTTGCACGAAATGCAAACCAAGATGAATGATTGCTTTTGCTGATGGAAGTAAGTAGATTTAGAGTTTCAATGGTATTTAAATTTGACTGATTGAATTAATATTCTAGGTCGTTTTGCCACATATGTTAATTTCATCATCAATGTATCAAAATGTGTTCTTGGAATCAAAAGAGGAGCCCAACTAAGTAGAAATGATGAGAGGTACTCTTTATTTTGGAACTCAACCAAATATTGTCAATAGGAAAAGCAACTCAAGATGGAGGACTCCACTATTTGTTTCAATTGAATGAATTCATGTTATAGAAGGTTCATAGGCATCGTTTTTATAATAAATATAGTCGTTAATAAAGACACAAAAGATAATTTCATGGTCATGACATGAAAAATATTATTTGCAAGGACAAGCAGAGCCTAATTAGCTTGAGGTGATAACAAAGACTCATAATTCAGGAATTAAAGGACTTCACATTTGCACGAAATGCAAACCAAGATGAATGATTGCTTTTGTTGAGCGAAGTAAGTAGATTTAGAGTTTCAATGGTGTTTAGATTTGATTGATTGAATTAATATTCTAGGTCGTTTTGCCACATATGTTAATTTCATCATCAATGTATCAAAATGTGTTCTTGGAATCAAAAGAGGAGCCCAGCTAAGAAGAAATGATGAGAGGTACTCTTTATTTTGGAACTCAACCAAATATTGTCAATAAGTAAAGCAAATCAAGGTGGAGGACTTCTCTATTTGTTTCAATTGAAAGAATTCATGTTATAGAAGGTTCATGGGCATCGTTTTTATAATTAATATAGTCGTTAATAAAGACACAAAAGATAATTTCATGGTCATGACATGAAAAATATTCTTTGCAAGGACAAGCAGAGCCTAATTAACTTGAGGTGATAATAAGGACTCATAATTTAGGAATTAAACGACTTCACATTTGCACGAAATGCAAACCAAGATGAATGATTGCTTTTGCTGATGGAAGTAAGTAGATTTAGAGTTTCAATGGTATTTAGATTTGACTGATTGAATTAATATTCTAGGTCGTTTTGCCACATATGTTAATTTCATCATCAATGTATCAAAATGTGTTCTTGGAATCAAAAGAGGAGCCCAACTAAGTAGAAATGATGAGAGGTACTCTTTATTTTGGAACTCAACCAAATATTGTCAATAGGAAAAGCAACTCAAGATGGAGGACTCCACTATTTGTTTCAATTGAATGAATTCATGTTATAGAAGTTTCATAGGCATCGTTTTTATAATAAATATAGTCGTTAATAAAGACACAAAAGATAATTTCATGGTCATGACATGAAAAATATTATTTGCAAGGACAAGCAAAGCCTAATTAGCTTGAGGTAATAACAAAGACTCATAATTTAGGAATTAAACGACTTCACATTTGCATGAAATTCAAACCAGGATGAATGATTGCTTTTGTTAATTGAAGTAAGTAGATTTAGAGTTTCAATGGTGTTTAGATTTGACTAATTGAATTAATATTCTAGGTCGTTTTGCCATATATGTTAATTTCATCATCAATGTATCAAAATGTGTTCCTGGAATCAAAAGAGTTGCCCAACTAAGTAGAAATGATGAGAGGTACTCTTTATTTTGGAAGTCAAACAAATATTGTCAAAAAGAAAAGCAAATCAAAATGGAGGACTCCACTATTTGTTTCAATTGAATGAATTCATGTTATAGAAGGTTCATAGGCATCATTTTTATAATAAATATAGTCGTTAATAAAGACACAAAAGATAATTTTCATGGTCATGACATGAAAAATATTCCTTGCAAGGACCCGCAGAGCCTCATTAGCTTGAGGTGATAACAAAGGCTCATACTTCAGGAATTAAATGACTTCACATTTGCACGAAATGCAATCCAAGATGAATGATTGCTTTTGTTGAGGGAAGTAAGTAGATTTAGAGTTTTAATGGTGTTTAGATTTGATTGATTGAATTAATATTCTAGGTCGTTTTGCCACATATGTTAATTTCATCATCAATGTATCAAAATGTGTTCTTGGAATCAAAAGAGGAGCCCAGCTAAGAAGAAATGATGAGAGGTACTCTTGATTTTGGAAATCATCAACCAAATATTGTCAATAAGTAAAATAAATCAAGGTGGAGGACTTCACTATTTGTTTCAATTGAAAGAATTCATGTTATAGAAGGCTCATGGGAATCGTTTTTATAATAAATATAGTCGTTAATAAAGACACAAAAGATAATTTCATGGTCATGACATGAAAAATATTCCTTGCAAGGACCAGCAGAGCCTAATTAGCTTGAGGTGATAACAAAGACTCATAATTTAGGAATTAAATGACTTCACATTTGCACGAAATGCAAACCAAGATGAATGATTGCTTTTGTTGAGGGAAGTAAGTAGATTTAGAGTTTCAATGGTGTTTAGATTTGATTGATTGAATTCATATTCTAGGTCATTTTGCCACATATGTTAATTTCATCATCAATGTATCAAAATGTGTTCTTGGAATCAAAAGAGGAGCCAGCTAAGTAAAAATGATGAGAGGTACTCTTTATTTTGGAACTCAACCAAATATTGTCAATAAGTAAAGCAAATCAAAGTGGAGGACTCCACTATTTGTTTCAATTGGAAGAATTCATGTTATAGAAGGTTCATGGGCATCGTTTTTATAATAAATATAGTCATTAATAAAGACACAAAAGATAATTTCATGGTCATGACATGAAAAATATTCCTTGCAAGGACCAGCAGAGCCTAATTAGCTTGAGGTGATAACAAAGACTCATAATTTAGGAATTAAATGACTTCATTTTGCACGAAATGCAAACCAAGATGAATGATTGCTTTTGTTGAGGGAAGTAAGTAGATTTAGAGTTTCAATGGTGTTTAGATTTGATTGATTGAATTAATATTCTAGGTCGTTTTGCCACATATGTTAATTTCATCATCAATGTATCAAAATGTGTTATTGGAATCAAAAGAGGAGCCCAGCTAAGAAGAAATGATGAGAGGTACTCTTTACTTTGGAACTCAACCAAATATTGTCAATAAGAAAAGCAAATCAAGATGGAGGACTCCACTATTTGTTTCAATTGAAAGAATTCATGTTATAGAAGGTTCATGGGCATCGTTTTTATAATAAATATAGTCGTTAATAAAGACACCAAAGATAATTTCATGGTCATGACATGAAAAATAGTCCTTGCAACAACGAGCAGAGCCTAATTAGCTTGAGGTGATAACAAAGACTCATAATTTAGGAATTAAACGACTTCACATTTGAACAAAATGCAAACCAAGATGAATGATTGCTTTTGCTGATGGAAGTAAGTAGATTTAGAGTTTCAATGGTGTTTAGATTTGACTGATTGATTAATATTCTAGGTCGTTTTGCCACATATGTGAATTTCATCATCAATGTATCAAAATGTGTTCTTGGAATCAAAAGAGGAGCCCAACTAAGTAGAAATGATGAGAGGTACTCTTTATTTTGGAACTCAACCAAATATTGTCAATAGGAAAAGCAAATCAAGATGGAGGACTCGACTATTTGTTTCAATTGAATGAATTCATGTTATAGAAGGTTCAAAGGCATCGTTTTTATAATAAATATAGTCGTTAATAAAGACACAAAAGATAATTTCATGGTCATGACATGAAAAATATTCTTTGCAAGGACAAGCAAAGCCTAATTATCTTGAGGTGATAACAAAGACTCATGATTTAGGAATTAAACGACTTCACATTTGCACAAAATGCAAACCAAGATGAATGATTGCTTTTGCTGATGGAAGTAAGTAGATTTACAGTTTCAATGGTGTTTAGATTTGATTCATTGAATTAATATTCTAGGTCGTTTTGTGACATATGTTAATTTCATCATCAATGTATCAAAATGTGTTCTTGGAATCAAAAGATTTGCCCAGCTAAGTAGAAATGATGAGAGGTACTCTTTATTTTGGAACTCAACCAAATATTGTCAATAAGAAAAGCAAATCAAGATGGAGGACTCCACTATTTGTTTCAATTGAATGAATTCAAGTTATAGAAGGTTCATAGGCATCCTTTTTATAATAAATATAGTCGTTAATAAAGACACAAAAGATAATTTCATGGTCATGACATGAAAAATATTCCTTGCAACGATGAGCAGAGCGTAATTAGCTTGAGGTGATAACAAAGACTCATAATTCAGGAATTAAATGACTTCACATTTGCACAAAATACAAACCAAGATGAATGATTGCTTTTGTTAATTGAAGTAAGTAGATTTAGAGTTTCAATGGTGTTTAGATTTGATTGATTGAATTAATATTCTAGGTCGTTTTGCCACATATGTTAATTTCATCATCAATGTATCAAAATGTGTTCTTGGAATCAAAAGAGGAGCCCAGCTAAGAAGAAATGATGAGAGGTACTCTTTATTTTGGAACTCAACCAAATATTGTCAATAAGTAAAGTAAATCAAGGTGGAGGACTTCACTATTTGTTTCAATTGAAAGAATTCATGTTATAGAAGGTTCATGGGCATCGTTTTTATAATAAATATAGTCGTTAATAAAGACACCAAAGATAATTTCATGGTCATGACATGAAAATTATTCTTGCATGGACAAGCAGAGCCTAATTAGCTTGAGGTGATAACAAAGACTCATAATTCAGGAATTCAATGACTTCACATTTGCATGAAATGCAAACCAAGATGAATGATTGCTTTTGTTGAGGGAAGTAAGTAGATCTAGAGTTTCAATGGTTTTTAGATTTGATTGATTGAATTAATATTCTAGGTCGTTTTGCCACATATGTTAATTTCATCATCAATTTATCAAAATGTGTTCTTGGAATCAAAAGGGTTGCCGAGCTAAGTAGAAATGATGAGAGGTACTCTTTATTTTGGAACTCAACAAAATATTGTCAATAAGAAAAGCAAATCAAGATGGAGGACTCCACTATTTGTTTCAATTGAATGAATTCATGTTATAGAAGGTTCATTGGCATCGTTTTTATAATAAATATATTCGTTAACAAAGACAAAAGATAATTTCATGGTCATGACATGAAAATTATTCTTTGCAAGGACAAGCAGAGCCTAATTAGCTTGAGGTGATAACAAAGACTCATAATTTAGGAATTAAACGACTTCACATTTGCACGAATTGCAAACCAAGATGAATGATTGCTTTTGCTGATGGAAGTAAGTAGATTTAGAGTTTCAATGGTCATCAGATTTGATTGATTGAATTAATAATCTAAGTCGTTTTGCCACATATGTTAATTTCATCATCAATGTATCAAAATGTGTTCTTGGAATCAAAAGAGTTGCCCAGCTAAGTAAAAATGATGAGAGGTACTCTTTATTTTGGAACTCAACCAAATATTGTCAATAAGAAAAGCAAATCAAGATGGAGGACTCCACTATTTGTTTCAATTGAAAGAATTCATGTTATAGAAGGTTCATAGGCATCGTTTTTATAATAAATATAGTCGTTAATAAAGACACAAAAGATAATTTCATGGTCATGACATGAAAAATATTCTTTGCAAGGACAAGCACAGCCTAATTAGCTTGAGGTGATAACAAAGACTCATAATTTAGGAATTAAACGACTTCACATTTGCACGAAATGCAAACCAAGATGAATGATTGCTTTTGCTGATGGAAGTAAGTACATTTAGAGTTTCAATGGTGTTTAGATTTGATTGATTGAATTAATATTCTATGTCGTTTTGCCACATATGTTAATTTCATCATCAATGTATCAAAATGTGTTCTTGGAATCAAAGGAGTTGCCCAGCCAAGTAGAAATGATGAGAGGTACTCTTTATTTTGGAACTCAACCAAATATTGTCAATAAGAAAAGTAAATCAAGATGGAGGACTCCACTATTTGTTTCAATTGAATGAATTCATGTTATAGAAGGTTCATAGGCATCATTTTTATAATAAATATAGTCGTTAATAAAGACACAAAAGATAATTTCATGGTCATGACACGAAAAATATTCCTTGAAAGGACAAGCAGAGCCGAATTAGCTTGAGGTGATAACAAAGACTCATAATTCAGGAATTCAATGACTTCACATTTGCATGAAATGCAAACCAAGATGAATGATTGCTTTTGTTGAGGGAAGTAAGTAGATCTAGAGTTTCAATGGTTTTTAGATTTGATTGATTGAATTAATATTCTAGGTCGTTTTGCCACATATGTTAATTTCATCATCAATTTATCAAAATGTTTTCTTGGAATCAAAAGGGTTGCCGAGCTAAGTAGAAATGATGAGAGGTACTCTTTATTTTGGAACTCAACCAAATATTGTCAATAAGAAAAGCAAATCCAAATGGGGGACTCCATTACTTGTTTCAATTGAATGAATTCATGTTATAGAAGGTTCATATGCATCATTTTTATAATAAATATAGTCGTTAATAAAGACAAAAAAGATAATTTCATGGTCATGACATGAAAAATATTCCTTGCAAGGACCAGCAGAGCCTAATGAGCTTGAGGTGATAACAAAGACTCATAATTCAGGAATTAAATGACTTCACATTTGCACGAAATGCAAACCAAGATGAATGATTGCTTTTGCTGATGGAAGTAAGTAGATTTAGAGTTTCAATGGTCTTCAGATTTGATTGATTGAATTAATAATCTAAGTCGTTTTGCCACATATGTTAATTTCATCATCAATGTATCAAAATGTGTTCTTGGAATCAAAAGAGGAGCCCAACTAAGTAGAAATGATGAGAGGTACTCTTTATTTTGGAACTCAACCAAATAATGTCAATAAGTAAAGCAAATCAAGGTGGAGGACTTCACTATTTGTTTCAATAGGAAGAATTCATGTTATAGAAGGTTCATGGGCGTCGTTTTTATAATAAATATAGTCGTTAATAAAGAGACAAAAGATAATTTCATGTTCATGACATGAAAATAGTCCTTGCAACGATGAGCAGAGCCTAATTAGCTTGAGGTGATAACAAAGACTCATAATTTAGGAATTAAACGACTTCACATTTGCATGAAATGCAAACCAAGATGAATGATTGCTTTTGCTGATGGAAGTAAGTAGATTTAGAGTTTCAATGGTGTTTAGATTTGATTGATTGAATTAATATATTCTAGGTCGTTTTGCCACATATGTTAATTTCATCATCAGTGTATCAAAATGTGTTCTTGGAATCAAAAGAGGAGCCCAGCGAAGAAGAAATGATGAGAGGTACTCTTTATTTTGGAACTCAACCAAATAATGTCAATAAGTAAAGCAAATCAAGGTGGAGGACTTCACTATTTGTTTCAATTGAAAGAATTCATGTTATAGAAGGTTCATGGGCATCGTTTTTATAATAAATATAGTCATTAATAAAGACACCAAAGATAATTTCATGGTAATGACATGAAAAATAGTCCTTGCAACGACGAGCGAAGCCTAATTAGCTTGAGGTGATAAGAAAGACTCATAATTTAGGAATTAAACGACTTCACATTTGCACGAAATGCAAACCAAGATGAATGATTGCTTTTGCTGATGGAAGTAAGTAGATTTAGAGTTTCAATGGTGTTTAGATTTGACTGATTGAATTAATATTCTAGGTCGTTTTACCACATATGTTAATTTCATCATCAATGTATCAAAATGTGTTCTTGGAATCAAAAGAGGAGCCCAACTAAGTAGAAATGATGAGAGGTACTCTTTATTTTGGAACTCAACCAAATATTGTCAATAGGAAAAGCAAATCAAGATGGAGGACTCCACTATTTATTTCAAATGAATGAATTCATCTTATAGAAGGTTAATAGGCATCGTTTTTATAATAAATATTGTCGTTAATAAAGACACAAAAGATAATTTCATGGTCATGACATGAAAAATATTCTTTGCAAGGACAAGCAGAGCCTAATTAGCTTGAGGTGATAAGAAAGACTCATCACTTAGGAATTAAACGACTTCACATTTGCACGAAATGCAAACCAAGATGAATGATTGCTTTTGCTGATGGAAGTAAGTAGATTTAGAGTTTCAATGGTCTTCAGATTTGATTGATTGAACTAATATTCTAGGTCGTTTTGCCACATATGTTAATTTCATCATCAATGTATCAAAATGTGTTCTTGGAATAAAAAGAGTTGCCCAGCTAAGTAGAAATGATGAGAGGTACTCTTTATTTTGGAACTCAGCCAAATATTGTCAATAAGAAAAGCAAATCAAGATGGAGGACTCCACTATTTGTTTCAATTGAAAGAATTCATGTTTATAGAAGGTTCATAGGCATCGTTTTTATAATAAATATAGTCGTTAATAAAGACAAAAAAGATAATTTCATGGTCATGACATGAAAAATATTCCTTGCAAGGACCAGCAGAGCCTAATGAGCTTGAGGTGATAACAAAGACTCATAATTCAGGAATTAAATGACTTCACATTTGCACGAAATGCAAACCAAGATGAATGATTGCTTTTGTTGAGGGAAGTAAGTAGATTTAGAGTTTCAATGGTGTTTAGATTTGATTGATTGAATTAATATTCTAGGTCGTTTTGCCACATATGTTAATTTCATCATCAATGTATCAAAATGTGTTCTTGGAATCAAAAGAGGAGCCCAACTAAGTAGAAATGATGAGAGGTACTCTTTATTTTGGAACTCAACCAAATAATGTCAATAAGTAAAGCAAATCAAGGTGGAGGACTTCACTATTTGTTTCAATAGGAAGAATTCATGTTATAGAAGGTTCATGGGCGTCGTTTTTATAATAAATATAGTCGTTAATAAAGAGACAAAAGATAATTTCATGTTCATGACATGAAAATAGTCCTTGCAACGATGAGCAGAGCCTAATTAGCTTGAGGTGATAACAAAGACTCATAATTTAGGAATTAAACGACTTCACATTTGCATGAAATGCAAACCAAGATGAATGATTGCTTTTGCTGATGGAAGTAAGTAGATTTAGAGTTTCAATGGTGTTTAGATTTGATTGATTGAATTAATATTCTAGGTCGTTTTGCCACATATGTTAATTTCATCATCAGTGTATCAAAATGTGTTCTTGGAATCAAAAGAGGAGCCCAGCGAAGAAGAAATGATGAGAGGTACTCTTTATTTTGGAACTCAACCAAATAATGTCAATAAGTAAAGCAAATCAAGGTGGAGGACTTCACTATTTGTTTCAATTGAAAGAATTCATGTTATAGAAGGTTCATATGCATCGTTTTTATAATAAATATAGTCGTTAATAAAGACAAAAAAGATAATTTCATGGTCATGACATGAAAAATATTCCTTGCAAGGACCAGCAGAGCCTAATGAGCTTGAGGTGATAACAAAGACTCATAATTCAGGAATTAAATGACTTCACATTTGCACGAAATGCAAACCAAGATGAATGATTGCTTTTGCTGATGGAAAGTAAGTAGATTTAGAGTTTCAATGGTGTTTAGATTTGATTGATTGAATTAATATTCTAGGTCGTTTTGCCACATATGTTAATTTCATCATCAATGTATCAAAATGTGTTCTTGGAATCAAAAGAGGAGCCCAACTAAGTAGAAATGATGAGAGGTACTCTTTATTTTGGAACTCAACCAAATAATGTCAATAAGTAAAAGCAAATCAAGGTGGAGGACTTCACTATTTTGTTTCAATAGAAAGAATTCATGTTATAGAAAAGTTCATAGGGCATCGTTTTTATAATAAATATAGTCGTTAATAAAGAGACAAAAGATAATTTCATGGTCATGACATGAAAAATAGTCCTTGCAACATGAGCAGAGCCTAATTAGCTTGAGGTGATAACAAAGACTCATAATTTAGGAATTAAACGACTTCACATTTGCATGAAATGCAAACCAAGATGAATGATTGCTTTTGCTGATGGAAGTAAGTAGATTTAGAGTTTCAATGGTGTTTAGATTTGATTGATTGAATTAATATTCTAGGTCGTTTTGCCACATATGTTAATTTCATCATCAGTGTATCAAAATGTGTTCTTGGAATCAAAAGAGGAGCCCAGCGAAGAAGAAATGATGAGAGGTACTCTTTATTTTGGAACTCAACCAAATAATGTCAATAAGTAAAGCAAATCAAGGTGGAGGACTTCACTATTTGTTTCAATTGAAAGAATTCATGTTATAGAAGGTTCATGGGCATCGTTTTTATAATAAATATAGTCATTAATAAAGACACCAAAGATAATTTCATGGTAATGACATGAAAAATAGTCCTTGCAACGACGAGCGGAGCCTAATTAGCTTGAGGTGATAAGAAAGACTCATAATTTAGGAATTAAACGACTTCACATTTGCACGAAATGCAAACCAAGATGAATGATTGCTTTTGCTGATGGAAGTAAGTAGATTTAGAGTTTCAATAGTGTTTAGATTTGACTGATTGAATTAATATTCTAGGTCGTTTTACCACATATGTTAATTTCATCATCAATGTATCAAAATGTGTTCTTGGAATCAAAAGAGGAGCCCAACTAAGTAGAAATGATGAGAGGTACTCTTTATTTTGGAACTCAACCAAATATTGTCAATAGGAAAAGCAAATCAAGATGGAGGACTCCACTATTTATTTCAAATGAATGAATTCATCTTATAGAAGGTTAATAGGCATCGTTTTTATAATAAATATTGTCGTTAATAAAGACACAAAAGATAATTTCATGGTCATGACATGAAAAATATTCTTTGCAAGGACAAGCAGAGCCTAATTAGCTTGAGGTGATAAGAAAGACTCATCACTTAGGAATTAAACGACTTCACATTTGCACGAAATGCAAACCAAGATGAATGATTGCTTTTGCTGATGGAAGTAAGTAGATTTAGAGTTTCAATGGTGTTTAGATTTGATTGATTGAATTAATATTCTAGGTCGTTTTGCCACATATGTTAATTTCATCATCAATGTATCAAAATGTGTTCTTGGAATAAAAAGAGTTGCCCAGCTAAGTAGAAATGATGAGAGGTACTCTTTATTTTGGAAACTCAACCAAATATTGTCAATAAGAAAAGCAAATCAAGATGGAGGACTCCACTATTTGTTTCAATTGAAAGAATTCATGTTATAGAAGGCTTCATAGGCATCGTTTTTATAATAAAAATATAGTCGTTAATAAAGACACCAAAGATAATTTCATGGTCATGACATGAAAAAATATTTCCTTGCAAGGACGAGCAGAGCCTAATTAGCTTGAGGTGATAACAAAGACTCATAATTTAGGAATTAAATGACTTCACATTTGCACGAAATGCAAACCAAGATGAATGATTGCTTTTGCTGAGGGAAGTAAGTAGATTTAGAGTTTCAATGGTGTTTAGATTTGATTGATTGAATTAATATTCTAGGTCGTTTTGCCACATATGTTAATTTCATCATCAATGTATCAAAATGTGTTCTTGGAATCAAAAGAGGAGCCCAACTAAGTAGAAATGATGAGAGGTACTCTTTATTTTGGAACTCAACCAAATATTGTCAATAAGTAAAGCAAATCAAGATGGAGGACTCCACTATTTGTTTCAATTGAAAGAATTCATGTTATAGAAGGTTCATGGGCATCGTTTTTATAATAAATATAGTCGTTAATAAAGACACAAAAGATAATTTCATGGTCATGACATGAAAAATATTCCTTGCAACGACAAGCAGAGCCTAATTAGCTTGAGGTGATAAGAAAGACTCATAATTTAGGAATTAAACGACTTCACATTTGCACGAAATGCAAACCAAGATGAATGATTGCTTTTGCTGATGGAAGTAAGTAGATTTAGAGTTTCAATGGTGTTTAGATTTGATTGATTGAATTAATATTCTAGGTCGTTTTGCCACATATGTTAATTTCATCATCAATGTATCAAAATGTGTTCTTGGAATCAAAAGAGAGCCCCCAGCGAAGAAGAAGAAATGATGAGAGGTACTCTTTATTTTGGAACTCAACCAAATATTGTCAATAAGTAAAGCAAATCAAGGTGGAGGACTTCACTATTTGTTTCAATTGAAAGAATTCATGTTATAGAAGGTTCATGGGCATCGTTTTTATAATAAATATAGTCGTTAATAAAGACACAAAAGATAATTTCATGGTCATGACATGAAAATAGTCCTTGCAACGATGAGCAGAGCCTAATTAGCTTGAGGTGATAACAAAGACTCATAATTTAGGAATTAAACGACTTCACATTTGCACGAAATGCAAACCAAGATGAATGATTGCTTTTGCTGATGGAAGTAAGTAGATTTAGAGTTTCAATGGTGTTTAGATTTGATTGATTGAATTAATATTCTAGGTCGTTTTGCCACATATGTTAATTTCATCATCAATGTATCAAAATGTGTTCTTGGAATCAAAAGAGGAGCCCAACTAAGTAGAAATGATGAGAGGTACTCTTTATTTTGGAACTCAACCAAATATTGTCAATAGGAAAAGCAAATCAAGATGGAGGACTCCACTATTTGTTTCAATTGAATGAATTCATGTTATAGAAGGTTCATAGGCATCGTTTTTATAATAAATATATTGTCGTTAATAAAGACAAAAAAAGATAATTTCATGGTCATGACATGAAAAATATTCTTTGCAAGGACAAGCAGAGCCTAATTAGCTTGAGGTGATAAGAAAGACTCATAATTTAGGAATTAAACGACTTCACATTTGCACGAAATGCAAACCAAGATGAATGATTGCTTTTGCTGATGGAAGTAAGTAGATTTAGAGTTTCAATGGTCTTTAGATTTGATTGATTGAATTAATATTCTAGGTCGTTTTGCCACATATGTTAATTTCATCATCAATGTATCAAAATGTGTTCTTGGAATAAAAAGAGTTGCCCAGCTAAGTAGAAATGATGAGAGGTACTCTTTATTTTGGAACTCAGCCAAATATTGTCAATAAGAAAAGCAAATCAAGATAGAGGACTCCACTATTTGTTTCAATTGAAAGAATTCATTTTATAGAAGGTTCATAGGCATCGTTTTTATAATAAATATAGTCGTTAATAAAGACACAAAAGATAATTTCATGGTCATGACATGAAAAATATTCCTTGCAAGGACCAGCAGAGCCTAATTAGCTTGAGGTGATAACAAAGACTCATAATTCAGGAATTAAATGACTTCACATTTGCACGAAATGCAAACCAAGATGAATGATTGCTTTTGTTGAGGGAAGTAAGTAGATTTAGAGTTTCAATGGTGTTTAGATTTGATTGATTGAATTAATATTCTAGGTCGTTTTGCCACATATGTTAATTTCATCATCAATGTATCAAAATGTGTTCTTGGAATCAAAAGAGGAGCCCAACTAAGTAGAAATGATGAGAGGTACTCTTTATTTTGGAACTCAACCAAATATTGTCAATAAGTAAAGCAAATCAAGGTGGAGGACTTCACTATTTGTTTCAATTGAAAGAATTCATGTTATAGAAGGTTCATGGGCATCGTTTTTATAATAAATATAGTCGTTAATAAAGACACAAAAGATAATTTCATGTTCATGACATGAAAATAGTCCTTGCAACGATGAGCAGAGCCTAATTAGCTTGAGGTGATAACAAAGACTCATAATTTAGGAATTAAACGACTTCACATTTGCATGAAATGCAAACCAAGATGAATGATTTCTTTTGCTGATGGAAGTAAGTAGATTTAGAGTTTCAATGGTGTTTAGATTTGATTGATTGAATTAATATTCTAGGTCGTTTTGCCACATATGTTAATTTCATCATCAGTGTATCAAAATGTGTTCTTGGAATCAAAAGAGGAGCCCAGCTAAGAAGAAAATGATGAGAGGTACTCTTTATTTTTGTAAACTCAACCAAAATAATGTCAATAAGTAAAGCAAATCAAGGTGGAGGACTTCACTATTTGTTTCAATTGAATGAATTCATGTTATAGAAGGTTCATGGGCATCGTTTTTATAATAAATATAGTCGTTAATAAAGAGACAAAAGATAATTTCATGTTCATGACATGAAAATAGCCCTTGCAACGATGAGCAGAGCCTAATTAGCTTGAGGTGATAACAAAGACTCATAATTTAGGAATTAAACGACTTCACATTTGCATGAAATGCAAACCAAGATGAATGATTGCTTTTGCTGATGGAAGTAAGTAGATTTAGAGTTTCAATGGTGTTTAGATTTGATTGATTGAATTAATATTCTAGGTCGTTTTGCCACATATGTTAATTTCATCATCAGTGTATCAAAATGTGTTCTTGGAATCAAAAGAGGAGCCCAGCGAAGAAGAAATGATGAGAGGTACTCTTTATTTTGTAAACGCAACCAAATAATGTCAATAAGTAAAGCAAATCAAGGTGGAGGACTTCACTATTTGTTTCAATTGAAAGAATTCATGTTATAGAAGGTTCATGGGCATCGTTTTTATAATAAATATAGTCGTTAATAAAGAGACAAAAGATAATTTCATGTTCATGACATGAAAAATAGTCCTTGCAACAACGAGCAGAGACTAATTAGCTTGAGGTGATAACAAAGACTCATAATTTAGGAATTAAACGACTTCACATTTGCACAAAATGCAAACCAAGATGAATGATTGCTTTTGCTGATGGAAGTAAGTAGATTTAGATTTTCAATGGTGTTTGGATTTGACTGATTGAATTAATATTCTACGTCGTTTTGCCACATATGTTAATTTCATCATCAATGTATCAAAATGTGTTCTTGGAATCAAAAGAGGAGCCCAAATATGTAGAAATGATGAGAGGTACTCTTTATTTTGGAACTCAACCAAATATTGTCAATAGGAAAAGCAAGTCAAGATGGAGGACTCCACTATTTGTTTCAATTGATTGAATTCATGGTATAGAAGGTTCAAAGGCATCGTTTTTATAATAAATATAGTCGTTAATAAAGACACAAAAGATAATTTCATGGTCATGACATGAAAAATATTCTTTGCAAGGACAAACAGAGCCTAATTAGCTTGAGGTGATAACAAAGACTCATAATTTAGGAATTAAACGACTTCACATTTGCACAAAATGCAAACCAAGATGAATGATTGCTTTTGCTGATGGAAGTAAGTAGATTTAGAGTTTCAATGGTGTTTAGATTTGATTGATTGAATTAATATTCTAGGTCGTTTTGCCACATATGTTAATTTCATCATCAATGTATCAAAATGTGTTCTTGGAATCAAAAGAGGAGCCCACCTAAGAAAAATGATGAGAGGTACTCTTTATTTTGGAACTCAACCAAATATTGTCAATAAGTAAAGCGAATCAAGGTGGAGGACTCCACTACTTGTTTCAATTGGAAGAATTCATGTTATAGAAGGTTCATGGGCATCGTTTTTATAATAAATATAGTCGTTAATAAAGACACAAAAGATAATTTCATGGTCATGACATGAAAATAGTCCTTGCAACGATGAGCAGAGCCTAATTAGCTTGAGGTGATAACAAAGACTCATAATGTAGGAATTAAACGACTTCACATTTGTACGAAATGCAAACCAAGATGAATGATTGCTTTTGCTGATGGAAGTAAGTAGATTTAGAGTTTCAATGGTGTTTAGATTTGACTGATTGAATTAATATTCTAGGTCGTTTTACCACATATGTTAATTTCATCATCAATGTATCAAAATGTGTTCTTGGAATCAAAAGAGTTGCCCAGCTAAGTAGAAATGATGAGAGGTACTCTTTATTTTGGAACTCAACCAAATATTGTCAATAGGAAAAGCAAATCAAGATGGAGGACTCCACTATTTGTTTCAATTGAATGAATTCATGTTATAGAAGGTTCATAGGCATCGTTTTTATAATAAATATAGTCGTTAACAAAGACAGAAGATAATTTCATGGTCATGACATGAAAAATATTCTTTGCAAGGGCAAGCAGAGCCTAATTAGCTTGAAGTGATAAGAAAGACTCATAACTTAGGAATTAAACAACTTCACATTTGCACAAAATGCAAACCAAGATGAATGATTGCTTTTGCTGATGGAAGTAAGTAGATTTAGAATTTCAATGGTGTTTAGATTTGATTGATTGAATTAATATTCTAGGTCATTTTGCCACATATGTTAATTTCATCATCAATGTATCAAAATGTGTTCTTGGAATCAAAAGAGTTGCCCAGCTAAGTAGAAATGATGAGAGGTACTCTTTATTTTGGAACTCAACCAAATATTGTCAATAAGAAAAGCAAATCAAGATGGAGGACTCCACTATTTGTCTCAATTCAATGAATTCATGTTATAGAAGGTTCATAGGCATCGTTTTTATAATAAATATAGTCGTTAATAAAGACAAAAGATAATTTCATGGTCATGACATGAAAAATATTCTTTGCAAGGGCAAGCAGAGCCTAATTAGCTTGAGGTGATAACAAAGACTCATAATTTAGGAATTAAACGACTTCACATTTGCACGAAATGCAAACCATGATGAATGATTGCTTTTGTTAATTGAAGTAAGTAGATTTAGAGTTTCAATGGTGTTTAGATTTGACTAATTGAATTAATATTCTAGGTCGTTTTGCCACATATGTTAATTTCATCATCAATGTATCAAAATGTGTTCTTGGAATCAAAAGAGTTGCCCAGCTAAGTAGAAATGATGAGAGGCACTCTTTATTTTTGAACTCAAACAAATATTGTCAATAAGAAAAGCAAATCAAGATGGAGGACTCCACTATTTGTTTCAATTGAATGAATTCATGTTATAGAAGGTTCATAGGCATCATTTTTTTTAATAATAATATAGTCGTTAATAAAGACACAAAAGATAATTTCATGGTCATGACATGAAAAATATTCCTTGTAAGGACAAGCAGAGCCTAATTAGCTTGAGGTGATAACAAAGACTCATAATTCAGGAATTCAATGACTTCACATTTGCACGAAATGCAAACCAAGATGAATGATTGCTTTTGTTGAGGGAAGTAAGTAGATCTAGAGTTTCAATGGTTTTTAGATTTGATTGATTGAATTAATATTCTAGGTCGTTTTGCCACATATGTTAATTTCATCATCAATGTATCAAAATGTGTTCTTGGAATCAAAAGAGAAGCCCAACTAAGTAGAAATGATGAGAGGTACTCTTTATTTTGGAACTCAACCAAATATTGTCAATAGGAAAAGCAAATCAAGATGGAGGACTCCACTATTTGTTTCAATTGAATGAATTCATGTTATAGAAGGTTCATAGGCATCGTTTTTATAATAAATATAGTCGTTAACAAAGACAGAAGATAATTTCATGGTCATGACATGAAAAATATTCGTTGCAAGGACAAGCAGAGCCTAATTAGCTTGAGGTGATAACAAAGACTCATAATTTAGGAATTAAATGACTTCACATTTGCACAAAATGCAAACCAAGATGAATGATTGCTTTTGCTGATGGAAGTAAGTAGATGTAGAGTTTCAATGGTGTTTAGATTTGACTGATTGAATTAATATTCTAGGTCGTTTTGCCACATATGTTAATTTCATCATCAATGTATCAAAATGTGTTCTTGGAATCAAAAGAGTTGCCCAGCTAAGTAGAAATGATGAGAGGTACTCTTTATTTTGGAACTCAACCAAATATTGTCAATAGGAACAGCAAATCAAGATGGAGGACTTCACTATTTGTTTCAATTGAAAGAATTCATGTTATAGAAGGTTCATGGGCATCATTTTTATAATAAATATAGTCGTTAATAAAGACATCAAAGATAATTTCATGGTCATGACATGAAAAATAGTCCTTGCAACGACGAGCGGAGCCTAATTAGCTTGAGGTGATAACAAAGACTCATAAATTAGGAATTAAATGACTTCACATTTGCATGAAATGCAAACCAAGATGAATGATTGCTTTTGCTGATGGAAGTAAGTAGATTTAGAGTTTCAATGGTGTTTAGATTTGATTCATTGAATTAATATTCTAGGTCATTTTGCCACATATGTTAATTTCATCATCAATGTATCAAAATGTGTTCTTGGAATCAAAAGAGGAGCCCAACTAAGTAGGAATGATGAGAGGTACTCTTTATTTTGGAACTCAACCAAATATTGTCAATAGGTAAAGCAAATCAAGATGGAGGACTCCACTATTTGTTTCAATTGAATGAATTCATGTTATAGAGGGTTCATAGGCATCGTTTTTATAATAAATATAGTCGTTAATAAAGACACCAAAGATAATTTCATGGTCATCACATGAAAAATATTCCCTGCAAGGACCAGCAGAGCATAATGAGCTTGAGGTGATAACAAAGACTCATAATTCAGGAATTAAATGACTTCACATTTGCACGAAATGCAAACCAAGATGAATGATTGCTTTTGTTGAGGGAAGTAAGTAGATTCAGAGTTTCAATGGTGTTTAGATTTGATTGATTGAATTAATATTCTAGGTCGTTTTGCCACATATGTTAATTTCATCATCAATGTATCAAAATGTGTTCTTGGAATCAAAAGAGGAGCCCAACTAAGTAGAAATGATGAGAGGTACTCTTTATTTTGGAACTCAACCAAATATTGTTAATAGGAAAAGCAAATCAAGATAGAGGACTCCACTATTTGTTTCAATTGAATGAATTCATGTTATAGAAGGTTAATAGGCATCGTTTTTATAATAAATATTGTCGTTAATAAAGACACAAAAGATAATTTCATGGTCATGACATGAAAAATATTCTTTGCAAGGACAAGCAGAGCCTAATTAGCTTGAAGTGATAAGAAAGACTCATAACTTTGGAATTAAACGACTTCACATTTGCACGAAATGCAAACCAAGATGAATGATTGCTTTTGCTGATGGAAGTAAGTAGATTAGAGTTTCAATGGTCTTCAGATTTGATTGATTGAATTAATATTCTAGGTCGTTTTGCCACATATGTTAATTTCATCATCAATGTATCAAAATGTGTTCTTGGAATAAAAAGAGTTGCCCAGCTAAGTAGAAATGATGAGAGGTACTCGTTATTTTGCAACTCAGCCAAATATTGTCAATAAGAAAAGCAAATCAAGATGGAGAACTCCACTATTTGTTTCAATTGAATGAATTCATGTTATAGAAGGCTCATAGGCATCGTTTTTATAATAAATATAGTCGTTAATAAAGACAAAAAAGATAATTTAATGGTCATGACATGAAAAATATTCCTTGCAAGGACCAGCAAAGCCTAATGAGCTTGAGGTGATAACAAAGACTCATAATTTAGGAATTAAACGACTTCACATTTGGATGAAATGCAAACCAAGATGAATGATTGCTTTTGCTGATGGCAGTAAGTAGATTTAGAGTTTCAATGGTGTTTAGATTTGACTGATTGAATTAATATTCTAGGTCGTTTTACCACATATGTTAATTTCATCATCAATGTATCAAAATGTGTTCTTGGAATCAAAAGAGTTGCCCAGCTAAGTAGAAATGATGAGAGGTACTCTTTATTTTGGAACTCAACCAAATATTGTCAATAGGAAAAGCAAATCAAGATGGAGGACTCCACTATTTGTTTCAATTGAATGAATTCATGTTATAGAAGGTTCATAGGCATCGTTTTTATAATAAATATAGTCGTTAACAAAGACAGAAGATAATTTCATGGTCATGACATGAAAAATATTCGTTGCAAGGACAAGCAGAGCCTAATTAGCTTGAGGTGATAACAAAGACTCATAATTTAGGAATTAAGTGACTTCACATTTGCACAAAATGCAAACCAAGATGAATGATTGCTTTTGCTGATGGAAGTAAGTAGATGTAGAGTTTCAATGGTGTTTAGATTTGACTGATTGAATTAATATTCTAGGTCGTTTTGCCACATATGTTAATTTCATCATCAATGTATCAAAATGTGTTCTTGGAATCAAAAGAGTTGCCCAGCTAAGTAGAAATGATGAGAGGTACTCTTTATTTTGGAACTCAACCACATATTGTCAATAGGAACAGCAAATCAAGATGGAGGACTCCACTATTTGTTTCAATTGAATGAATTCATGTTATAGAAGGTTAATAGGCATCGTTTTTATAATAAATATTGTCGTTAATAAAGACACAAAAGATAATTTCATGGTCATGACATGAAAAATATTCTTTGCAAGGACAAGCAGAGCCTAATTAGCTTGAAGTGATAAGAAAGACTCATAACTTAGGAATTAAACAACTTCACATTTGCACAAAATGCAAACCAAGATGAATGATTGCTTTTGCTGATGGAAGTAAGTAGATTTAGAATTTCAATGGTGTTTAGATTTGATTGATTGAATTAATATTCTAGGTCATTTTGCCACATATGTTAATTTCATCATCAATGTATCAAAATGTGTTCTTGGAATCAAAAGAGTTGCCCAGCTAAGTAGAAATGATGAGTGGTACTCTTTATTTTGGAACTCAACCAAATATTGTCAATATGAAAAGCAAATCAAGATGGAGGACTCCACTATTTGTCTCAATTCAATGAATTCATGTTATAGAAGGTTCATAGGCATCGTTTTTATAATAAATATAGTCGTTAATAAAGACAAAAGATAATTTCATGGTCATGACATGAAAAATATTCTTTGCAAGGGCAAGCAGAGCCTAATTAGCTTGAGGTGATAACAAAGACTCATAATTTAGGAATTAAACGACTTCACATTTGCACGAAATGCAAACCATGATGAATGATTGCTTTTGTTAATTGAAGTAAGTAGATTTAGAGTTTCAATGGTGTTTAGATTTGACTAATTGAATTAATATTCTAGGTCGTTTTGCCACATATGTTAATTTCATCATCAATGTATCAAAATGTGTTCTTGGAATCAAAAGAGTTGCCCAGCTAAGTAGAAATGATGAGAGGCCCTCTTTATTTTTGAACTCAAACAAATATTGTCAATAAGAAAAGCAAATCAAGATGGAGGACTCCACTATTTGTTTCAATTGAATGAATTCATGTTATAGAAGGTTCATAGGCATCATTTTTATAATAAATATAGTCGTTAATAAAGACACAAAAGATAATTTCATGGTCATGACATGAAAAATATTCCTTGTAAGGACAAGCAGAGCCTAATTAGCTTGAGGTGATAACAAAGACTCATAATTCAGGAATTCAATGACTTCACATTTGCACGAAATGCAAACCAAGATGAATGATTGCTTTTGTTGAGGGAAGTAAGTAGATCTAGAGTTTCAATGGTTTTTAGATTTGATTGATTGAATTAATATTCTAGGTCGTTTTGCCACATATGTTAATTTCATCATCAATGTATCAAAATGTGTTCTTGGAATCAAAAGAGGAGCCCAACTAAGTAGAAATGATGAGAGGTACTCTTTATTTTGGAACACAACCAAATATTGTCAATAGGAAAAGCAAATCAAGATGGAGGACTCCACTATTTGTTTCAATTGAATGAATTCATGTTATAGAAGGTTCATAGGCATCGTTTTTATAATAAATATAGTCGTTAACAAAGACAGAAGATAATTTCATGGTCATGACATGAAAAATATTCGTTGCAAGGACAAGCAGAGCCTAATTAGCTTGAGGTGATAACAAAGACTCATAATTTAGGAATTAAATGACTTCACATTTGCACAAAATGCAAACCAAGATGAATGATTGCTTTTGCTGATGGAAGTAAGTAGATGTAGAGTTTCAATGGTGTTTAGATTTGACTGATTGAATTAATATTCTAGGTCGTTTTGCCACATATGTTAATTTCATCATCAATGTATCAAAATGTGTTCTTGGAATCAAAAGAGTTGCCCAGCTAAGTAGAAATGATGAGAGGTACTCTTTATTTTGGAACTCAACCAAATATTGTCAATAGGAATAGCAAATCAAGATGGAGGACTTCACTATTTGTTTCAATTGAAAGAATTCATGTTATAGAAGGTTCATGGGCATCATTTTTATAATAAATATAGTCGTTAATAAAGACATCAAAGATAATTTCATGGTCATGACATGAAAAAAATAGTCCTTGCAACGACGAGCGGAGCCTAATTAGCTTGAGGTGATAACAAAGACTCATAAATTAGGAATTAAATGACTTCACATTTGCATGAAATGCAAACCAAGATGAATGATTGCTTTTGCTGATGGAAGTAAGTAGATTTAGAGTTTCAATGGTGTTTAGATTTGATTCATTGAATTAATATTCTAGGTCATTTTGCCACATATGTTAATTTCATCATCAATGTATCAAAATGTGTTCTTGGAATCAAAAGAGGAGCCCAACTAAGTAGGAATGATGAGAGGTACTCTTTATTTTGGAACTCTACCAAATATTGTCAATAGGTAAAGCAAATCAAGATGGAGGACTCCACTATTTGTTTCAATTGAATGAATTCATGTTATAGAGGGTTCATAGGCATCGTTTTTATAATAAATATAGTCGTTGATAAAGACACCAAAGATAATTTCATGGTCATCACATGAAAAATATTCCCTGCAAGGACCAGCAGAGCATAATGAGCTTGAGGTGATAACAAAGACTCATAATTCAGGAATTAAATGACTTCACATTTGCACGAAATGCAAACCAAGATGAATGATTGCTTTTGTTGAGGGAAGTAAGTAGATTCAGAGTTTCAATGGTGTTTAGATTTGATTGATTGAATTAATATTCTAGGTCGTTTTGCCACATATGTTAATTTCATCATCAATGTATCAAAATGTGTTCTTGGAATCAAAAGAGGAGCCCAACTAAGTAGAAATGATGAGACGTACTCTTTATTTTGGAACTCAACCAAATATTGTTAATAGGAAAAGCAAATCAAGATGGAGGACTCCACTATTTGTTTCAATTGAATGAATTCATGTTATAGAAGGTTAATAGGCATCGTTTTTATAATAAATATTGTCGTTAATAAAGACACAAAAGATAATTTCATGGTCATGACATGAAAAATATTCTTTGCAAGGACAAGCAGAGCCTAATTAGCTTGAAGTGATAAGAAAGACTCATAACTTTGGAATTAAACGACTTCACATTTGCACGAAATGCAAACCAAGATGAATGATTGCTTTTGCTGATGGAAGTAAGTAGATTAGAGTTTCAATGGTCTTCAGATTTGATTGATTGAATTAATATTCTAGGTCGTTTTGCCACATATGTTAATTTCATCATCAATGTATCAAAATGTGTTCTTGGAATAAAAAGAGTTGCCCAGCTAAGTAGAAATGATGAGAGGTACTCGTTATTTTGCAACTCAGCCAAATATTGTCAATAAGAAAAGCAAATCAAGATGGAGAACTCCACTATTTGTTTCAATTGAATGAATTCATGTTATAGAAGGCTCATAGGCATCGTTTTTATAATAAATATAGTCGTTAATAAAGACAAAAAAGATAATTTAATGGTCATGACATGAAAAATATTCCTTGCAAGGACCAGCAAAGCCTAATGAGCTTGAGGTGATAACAAAGACTCATAATTTAGGAATTAAACGACTTCACATTTGGATGAAATGCAAACCAAGATGAATGATTGCTTTTGCTGATGGCAGTAAGTAGATTTAGAGTTTCAATGGTGTTTAGATTTGATTGATTGAATTAATATTGTAGGTCGTTTTGACACATATGTTAATTTCATCATCAATGTATGAAAATGTGTTCTTCGAATCAAAAGAGGAGCCCAGCGAAGAAGAAATGATGAGAGGTACTCTTTATTTTGGAACTCAACCAAATAATGTCAATAAGTAAAGCAAATCAAGGTGGAGGACTTCACTATTTGTTTCAATTGAAAGAATTCATGTTATAGAAGGTTCATGGGCATCGTTTTTATAATAAATATAGTCATTAATAAAGACACCAAAGATAATTTCATGGTCATGACATGAAAAATAGTCCTTGCAACGACGAGCGGAGCCTAATTAGCTTGAGGTGATAAGAAAGACTCATAATTTAGGAATTAAACGACTTCACATTTGCACGAAATGCAAACCAAGATGAATGATTGCTTTTGTTGAGGGAAGTAAGTAGATCTAGAGTTTCAATGGTTTTTAGATTTGATTGATTGAATTAATGTTCTAGGTCATTTTGCCACATATGTTAATTTCATTATCAATTTATCAAAATGTGTACTTGGAATCAAAAGAAGAGCCCAGCAAAGAAGAAATGATGAGAGGTACTCTTTATTTTGGAACTCAACCAAATAATGTCAATAAGTACAGCAAATCAAGGTGGAGGAGTTCACTATTTGTTTCAATTGGAAGAATTCATGTTATAGAAGGTTCATGGGCATCGTTTTTATAATAAATATAGTCGTTAATAAAGAGACAAAAGATAATTTCATGTTCATGACATGAAAATAGTTCTTGCAACGATGAGCAGAGCCTAATTAGCTTGAGGTGATAACAAAGACTCATAATTCAGGAATTAAATGACTTCACCTTTGCACGAAATGCAAACCAAGATGAATGATTGCTTTTGTTGAGGGAAGTAAGTAGATTTAGAGTTTCAATGGTGTTTAGATTTGATTGATTGAATTAATATTCTAGGTCGTTTTGCCACATATGTTAATTTCATCATCAATGTATCAAAATGTGTTCTTGGAATCAAAAGAGGAGCCCACCTAAGAAAAATGATGAGAGGTACTCTTTATTTTGGAACTCAACCAAATATTGTCAATAAGTAAAGCGAATCAAGGTGGAGGAGTCCACTATTTGTTTCAATTGGAAGAATTCATGTTATAGAAGGTTCATGGGCATCGTTTTTATAATAAATATAGTCGTTAATAAAGACACAAAAGATAATTTCATGGTCATGACATGAAAAATAGTCCTTGCAACGACGAGCAGAGCCTAATTAGCTTGAGGTGATAACAAAGACTCATAATTTAGGAATTAAATGACTTCACATTTGCATGAAATGCAAACCAAGATGAATGATTGCTTTTGCTGATGGAAGTAAGTAGATTTAGAGTTTCAATGGTGTTTAGATTTGATTCATTGAATTAATATTCTAGGTCGTTTTGCCACATATGTTAATTTCATCATCAATGTATTAAAATGTGTTCATGGAATCAAAAGAGGAGCCCAACTAAGTAGGAATGATGAGAGGTACTCTTTATTTTGGAATTCAACCAAATATTGTCAATAGGTAAAGCAAATCAAGATGGAGGACTCCACTATTTTTTTCAATTGAATGAATTCATGTTATAGAAGGTTCATAGGCATCGTTTTTATAATAAATATAGTCGTTAATAAAGACACCAAAGATAATTTCATGGTCATGACATGAAAAATATTCCTTGCAACGACGAGCGGAGCGTAATTAGCTTGAGGTGATAACAATGACTCATAATTTAGGAATTAAACGACTTCACATTTGCACAAAATGCAAACCAAGATGAATAATTGCTTTTGCTGATGGAAGTAAGTAGATTTAGAGTTTCAATGGTGTTTAGACTTGACTGATTGAATTAATATTCTAGGTCGTTTTGCCACATATGTTAATTTCATCATCAATGTATCAAAATGTGTTCTTGGAATCAAAAGAGGAGCCCAACTAAGTAGAAATGATGAGAGGTACTCTTTATTTTGGACCTCAACCAAATATTGTCAATAGGAAAAGCAAATCAAGATGGAGGACTCCACTATTTATTTCAATTGAATGAATTCATGTTATAGAAGGTTCATGGGCATCGTTTTTATAATAAATATAGTCGTTAATAAAGACACCAAAGATAATTTCATGGTCATGACATGAAAAATAGTCCTTGCAACAACGAGCAGAGACTAATTAGCTTGAGGTGATAACAAAGACTCATAATTTAGGAATTAAACGACTTCACATTTGCACAAAATGCAAACCAAGATGAATGATTGCTTTTGCTGATGGAAGTAAGTAGATTTAGAGTTTCAATGGTGTTTGGATTTGACTGATTGAATTAATATTCTAGGTCGTTTTGCCACATTTGTTAATTTCATCATCAATTTATCAAAATGTGTTCTTGGAATCAAAACAGGAGCCCAAATAAGTAGAAATGATGAGAGGTACTCTTTATTTTGGAACTCAACCAAATATTGTCAATAGGAAAAGCAAATCAAGATGGAGGACTCCACTATTTGTTTCAATTGAATGAATTCATGTTATAGAAGGTTCAAAGGCATCGTTTTTATAATAAATATAGTCGTTAATAAAGACACAAAAGATAATTTCATGGTCATGACATGAAAAATATTCTTTGCAAGGACAAACAAAGCCTAATTAGCTTGAGGTGATAACAAAGACTCATAATTTAGGAATTAAACGACTTCACATTTGCACAAAATGCAAACTAAGATGAATGATTGCTTTTGCTGATGGAAGTAAGTAGATTTAGAGTTTCAATGGTGTTTAGATTTGATTCATTGAATTAATATTCTAGGTCATTTTGCCACATATGTTAATTTCATCATCAATGTATCAAAATGTGTTCTTGGAATCAAAAGAGTTGCCCAGCTAAGTAGAAATGATGAGAGGTACTCTTTATTTTGGAACTCAACCAAATATTGTCAATAAGAAAAGCAAATCAAGATGGAGGACTCCACTATTTGTTTCAATTCAATGAATTCAAGTTATAGAAGGTTCATAGGCATCCTTTTTATAATAAATATAGTCGTTAATAAAGACACAAAAGATAATTTCATGTTCATGACATGAAAAATATTCGTTGCAACGATGAGCAGAGCGTAATTAGCTTGAGGTGATAACAAAGACTCATAATTTAGGAATTAAACGACTTCACATTTGCACAAAATGCAAACCAAGATGAATAATTGCTTTTGCTGATGGAAGTAAGTAGATTTAGAGTTTCAATGGTGTTTAGATTTGACTGATTGAATTAATATTCTAGGTCGTTTTGCCACATATGTTAATTTCATCATCAATGTATCAAAATGTGTTCTTGGAATCAAAAGAGGAGCCCAACTAAGTAGAAATGATGAGAGGTACTATTTATTTTGGACCTCAACCAAATATTGTCAATAGGAAAAGCAAATCAAGATGGAGGACTCCACTATTTATTTCAATTGAATGAATTCATGTTATAGAAGGTTCATGGGCATCATTTTTATAATAAATATAGTCGTTAATCAAGACACCAAAGATAATTTCATGGTCATGACATGAAAAATAGTCCTTGCAACAACGAGCAGAGACTAATTAGCTTGAGGTGATAACAAAGACTCATAATTTAGGAATTAAACGACTTCTCATTTGCACAAAATGCAAACCAAGATGAATGATTGCTTTTGCTGATGGAAGTAAGTAGATTTAGATTTTCAATGGTGTTTGGATTTGACTGATTGAATTAATATTCTAGGTCGTTTTGCCACATATGTTAATTTCATCATCAATGTATCAAAATGTGTTCTTGGAATCAAAAGAGGAGCCCAAATAAGTAGAAATGATGAGAGGTACTCTTTATTTTGGAACTCAACCAAATATTGTCAATAGGAAAAGCAAGTCAAGATGGAGGACTCCACTATTTGTTTCAATTGAATGAATTCATGTTATAGAAGGTTCAAAGGCATCGTTTTTATAATAAATATAGTCGTTAATAAAGACACAAAAGATAATTTCATGGTCATGACATGAAAAATATTCTTTGCAAGGACAAACAGAGCCTAATTAGCTTGAGGTGATAACAAAGACTCATAATTTAGGAATTAAACGACTTCACATTTGGACAAAATGCAAACCAAGATGAATGATTGCTTTTGCTGATGGAAGTAAGTAGATTTAGAGTTTCAATGGTGTTTAGATTTGATTCATTGAATTAATATTCTAGGTCGTTTTGCCACATATGTTAATTTCATCATCAATGTATCAAAATGTGTTCTTGGAATCAAAAGAGGAGCCCACCTAAGAAAAATGATGAGAGGTACTCTTTATTTTGGAACTCAACCAAATATTGTCAATAAGTAAAGCGAATCAAGGTGTATGACTCCACTATTTGTTTCAATTGGAAGAATTCATGTTATAGAAGGTTCATGGGCATCGTTTTTATAATAAATATAGTCGTTAATAAAGACACAAAAGATAATTTCACCGTCATGACATGAAAATAGTCCTTGCAACGATGGGCAGAGCCTAATTAGCTTGAGGTGATAACAAAGACTCATAATTTAGGAATTAAACGACTTCACATTTGGATGAAATGCAAACCAAGATGAATGATTGCTTTTGCTGATGGCAGTAAGTAGATTTAGAGTTTCAATGGTGTTTAGATTTGATTGATTGAATTAATATTCTAGGTCGTTTTGCCACATATGTTAATTTCATCATCAATGTATCAAAATGTGTACTTGGAATCAAAAGAGGAGCCCAGCAAAGAAGAAATGATGAGAGGTACTCTTTATTTTGGAACTCAACCAAATAATGTCAATAAGTAAAGCAAATCAAGGTGGAGGACTTCACTATTTGTTTCAATTGAAAGAATTCATGTTATAGAAGGTTCATGGGCATCGTTTTTATAATAAATATAGTCATTAATAAAGACACCAAAGATAATTTCATGGTCATGACATGAAAAATAGTCCTTGCAACGACGAGCGGAGCCTAATTAGCTTGAGGTGATAAGAAAGACTCATAATTTAGGAATAAAACGACTTCACATTTGCACGAAATGCAAACCAAGATGAATGATTGCTTTTGTTGAGGGAAGTAAGTAGATCTAGAGTTTCAATGGTTTTTAGATTTGATTGATTGAATTAATGTTCTAGGTCATTTTGCCACATATGTTAATTTCATTATCAATGTATCAAAATGTGTACTTGGAATCAAATGAGGAGCCCAGCAAAGAAGAAATGATGAGAGGTACTCTTTATTTTGGAACTCAACCAAATAATGTCAATAAGTAAAGCAAATCAAGGTGGAGGAGTTCACTATTTGTTTCAATTGGAAGAATTCATGTTATAGAAGGTTCATGGGCATCGTTTTTATAATAAATATAGTCGTTAATAAAGACACAAAAGATAATTTCATGGTCATGACATGAAAAATATTCCTTGCAAGGACCAGCAGAGCCTAATGAGCTTGAGGTGATAACAAAGACTCATAATTCAGGAATTAAATGACTTCACATTTGCACGAAATGCAAACCAAGATGAATGATTGCTTTTGTTGAGGGAAGTAAGTAGATTAAGAGTTTCAATGGTGTTTAGATTTGATTGATTGAATTAATATTCTAGGTCGTTTTGCCACATATGTTAATTTCATCATCAATGTATCAAAATGTGTTCTTGGAATCAAAAGAGGAGCCCACCTAAGAAAAATGATGAGAGGTACTCATTATTTTGGAACTCAACCAAATATTGTCAATAAGTAAAGTAAATCAAGGTGGAGGACTTCACTATTTGTTTCAATTGAAAGAATTCATGTTATAGAAGGTTCATGGGCATCGTTTTTATAATAAATATAGTCGTTAATAAAGACACCAAAGATAATTTCATGGTCATGACATGAAAAATAGTCCTTGCAACGACGAGCAGAGCCTAATTAGCTTGAGGTGATAACAAAGACTTATAATTTAGGAATTAAACGACTTCACATTTGCACGAAATGCAGACCAAGAAGAATGATTGCTTTTGCTGATGGAAGTAAGTAGATTTAGAGTTTCAATGGTGTTTAGATTTGACCGATTGAATTAATATTCTAGGTGGTTTTGCCACATATGTTAATTTCATCATCAATGTATCAAAATGTGTTCTTGGAATCAAAAGAGGAGCCCAACTAAGTAGAAATAATGAGAGGTACTCTTTATTTTGCGAACTCAACCAAATATTGTCAATAGGAAAAGCAAATCAAGATGGAGGACTCCACTATTTGTTTCAATTGAATGAATTCATGTTATAGAAGGTTCATAGGCATTGTTTTTTATAATAAATATAGTCATTAATAAAGACACCAAAGATAATTTCATGGTCATGACATGAAAAATAGTCCTTGCAACGACGAGCAGAGCCTAATTAGCTTGAGGTGATAACAAAGACTTATAATTTAGGAATTAAACGACTTCACATTTGCACGAAATGCAGACCAAGAAGAATGATTGCTTTTGCTGATGGAAGTAAGTAGATTTAGAGTTTCAATGGTGTTTAGATTTGACTGATTGAATTAATATTCTAGGTGGTTTTGCCACATATGTTAATTTCATCATCAATGTATCAAAATGTGTTCTTGGAATCAAAAGAGGAGCCCAACTAAGTAGAAATAATGAGAGGTACTCTTTATTTTGGAACTCAACCAAATATTGTCAATAGGAAAAGCAAATCAAGATGGAGGACTCCACTATTTGTTTCAATTGAATGAATTCATGTTATAGAAGGTTCATAGGCATTGTTTTTTATAATAAATATAGTCATTAATAAAGACACAAAAGATAATTTCATGGTCATGACATGAAAAATATTCTTTGCAAGGACAAGCAGAGCCTAATTAGCTTGAGGTGATAAGAAAGACTCATAATTTAGGAATTAAACGACTTCACATTTGCACGAAATGCAAACCAAGATGAATGATTGCTTTTGCTGATGGAAGTAAGTAGATTTAGAGTTTCAATCGTGTTTAGATTTGATTGATTGAATTAATATTCTAGGTCATTTTGCCACATATGTTAATTTCATCATCAATGTATCAAAATGTGTTCTTGGAATCAAAAGAGTTGCCCAGCTATGAAGAAATGATGAGAGGTACTCTTTATTTTGGAACTCAACCAAATATTGTCAATAAGAAAAGCAAATCAAGATGGAGGACTCCACTATTTGTTTCAATTGAATGAATTCATGTTATAGAAGGTTCATAGGCATCATTTTTATAATAAATATAGTCGTTAATAAAGACACAAAAGATAATTTCATGGTCATGACACGAAAAATATTCCTTGCAAGGACAAGCAGAGCCTAATTAGCTTGAGCTGATAACAAAGACTCATAATTCAGGAATTCAATGACTTCACATTTGCATGAAATGCAAACCAAGATGAATGATTGCTTTTGTTGAGGGAAGTAAGTAGATCTAGAGTTTCAATGGTTTTGAGATTTGATTGATTGAATTAATATTCTGGGTCATTTTGCCACATATGTTAATTTCATCATCAATGTATCAAAATGTGTTCTTGGAATCAAAAGAGGAGCCCACCTAAGAAAAATGATGAGAGGTACTCATTATTTTGGAACTCAACCAAATATTGTCAATAAGTAAAGTAAATCAAGGTGGAGGACTTCACTATTTGTTTCAATTGAAAGAATTCATGTTATAGAAGGTTCATGGGCATCGTTTTTATAATAAATATAGTCGTTAATAAAGACACCAAAGATAATTTCATGGTCATGACATGAAAAATAGTCCTTGCAACGACGAGCAGAGCCTAATTAGCTTGAGGTGATAACAAAGACTTATAATTTAGGAATTAAACGACTTCACATTTGCACGAAATGCAAACCAAGAAGAATGATTGCTTTTGCTGATGGAAGTAAGTAGATTTAGAGTTTCAATGGTGTTTAGATTTGATTGATTGAATTAATATTCTAGGTGGTTTTGCCACATATGTTAATTTCATCATCAATGTATCAAAATGTGTTCTTGGAATCAAAAGAGGAGCCCAACTAAGTAGAAATAATGAGAGGTACTCTTTATTTTGGAACTCAACCAAATATTGTCAATAGGAAAAGCAAATCAAGATGGAGGACTCCACTATTTGTTTCAATTGAATGAATTCATGTTATAGAAGGTTCATAGGCATTGTTTTTTTTTATAATAAATATAGTCATTAATAAAGACACCAAAGATAATTTCATGGTCATGACATGAAAAAATAGTCCTTGCAACGACGAGCAGAGCCTAATTAGCTTGAGGTGATAACAAAGACTTATAATTTAGGAATTAAACGACTTCACATTTGCACGAAATGCAGACCAAGAAGAATGATTGCTTTTGCTGATGGAAGTAAGTAGATTTAGAGTTTCAATGGTGTTTAGATTTGACTGATTGAATTAATATTCTAGGTGGTTTTTTGCCACATATGTTAATTTCATCATCAATGTATCAAAATGTGTTCTTGGAATCAAAAGAGGAGCCCAACTAAGTAGAAATAATGAGAGGTACTCTTTATTTTGGAACTCAACCAAATATTGTCAATAGGAAAAGCAAATCAAGATGGAGGACTCCACTATTTGTTTCAATTGAATGAATTCATGTTATAGAAGGTTCATAGGCATTGTTTTTTATAATAAATATAGTCATTAATAAAGACACAAAAGATAATTTCATGGTCATGACATGAAAAATATTCTTTGCAAGGACAAGCAGAGCCTAATTAGCTTGAGGTGATAAGAAAGACTCATAATTTAGGAATTAAACGACTTCACATTTGCACGAAATGCAAACCAAGATGAATGATTGCTTTTGCTGATGGAAGTAAGTAGATTTAGAGTTTCAATCGTGTTTAGATTTGATTGATTGAATTAATATTCTAGGTCATTTTGCCACATATGTTAATTTCATCATCAATGTATCAAAATGTGTTCTTGGAATCAAAAGAGTTGCCCAGCTAAGAAGAAATGATGAGAGGTACTCTTTATTTTGGAACTCAACAAAATATTGTCAATAAGAAAAGCAAATCAAGATGGAGGACTCCACTATTTGTTTCAATTGAATGAATTCATGTTATAGAAGGTTCATAGGCATCATTTTTATAATAAATATAGTCGTTAATAAAGACACAAAAGATAATTTCATGGTCATGACACGAAAAATATATTCCTTGCAAGGACAAGCAGAGCCTAATTAGCTTGAGCTGATAACAAAGACTCATAATTCAGGAATTCAATGACTTCACATTTGCATGAAATGCAAACCAAGATGAATGATTGCTTTTGTTGAGGGAAGTAAGTAGATCTAGAGTTTCAATGGTTTTTAGATTTGATTGATTGAATTAATATTCTGGGTCATTTTGCCACATATGTTAATTTCATCATCAATGTATCAAAATGTGTTCTTGGAATCAAAAGAGGAGCCCAGCTAAGAAGAAATGATGAGAGGTACTCTTTATTTTGGAACTCAACCAAATTTTGTCAATAAGTAAAGCAAATCAAGGTGGAGGACTCCACTATTTGTTTCAATTGAATGAATTCATGTTATAGAAGGTTCATAGGCATCGTTTTTATAATAAATATAGTCGTTAATAAAGACAAAAAAGATAATTTGATGGTCATGACATGAAAAATATTCCTTGCAAGGACCAGCAGAGCCTAATGAGCTTGAGGTGATAACAAAGACTCATAATTCAGGAATTAAATGACTTCACATTTGCACGAAATGCAAACCAAGATGAATGATTGCTTTTGTTGAGGGAAGTAAGTAGATTAAGAGTTTCAATGGTGTTTAGATTTGATTGATTGAATTAATATTCTAGGTCGTTTTGCCACATATGTTAATTTCATCATCAATGTATCAAAATGTGTTCTTGGAATCAAAAGAGGAGCCCACCTAAGAAAAATGATGAGAGGTACTCTTTATTTTGGAACTCAACCAAATATTGTCAATAAGTAAAGCAAATCAAGGTGGAGGACTCCATTATTTGTATCAATTGGAAGAGGTTCATGGGCATCGTTTTTATAATAAATATAGTCGTTAATAAAGACACAAAAGATAATTTCATGGTCATGACATGAAAAATATTCCTTGCAAGGACCAGCAGAGCCTAATTAGCTTGAGGTGATAACAAAGACTCATAATTCAGGAATTAAATGACTTCACATTTGCACGAAATGCAAACCAAGATGAATGATTGCTTTTGTTGAGGGAAGTAAGTAGATTTAGAGTTTCAATGGTGTTTAGATTTGATTGATTGAATTAATATTCTAGGTCGTTTTGCCACATATGTTAATTTCATCATCAATGTATCAAAATGTGTACTTGGAATCAAAAGAGGAGGCCAGCGAAGAAGAAATGATGAGAGGTACTCTTTATTTTGGAACTCAACCAAATAATGTCAATAAGTAAAGCAAATCAAGGTGGAGGACTTCACTATTTGTTTCAATTGAAAGAATTCATGTTATAGAAGGTTCATGGGCATCGTTTTTATAATAAATATAGTCATTAATAAAGACACCAAAGATAATTTCATGGTCATGACATGAAAAATAGTCCTTGCAACGACGAGCGGAGCCTAATTAGCTTGAGGTGATAAGAAAGACTCATAATTTAGGAATTAAACGACTTCACATTTGCACGAAATGCAAACCAAGATGAATGATTGCTTTTGTTGAGGGAAGTAAGTAGATCTAGAGTTTCAATGGTTTTTAGATTTGATTGATTGAATTAATGTTCTAGGTCATTTTGCCACATATGTTAATTTCATTATCAATGTATCAAAATGTGTACTTGGAATCAAAAGAGGAGCCCAGCAAAGAAGAAATGATGAGAGGTACTCTTTATTTTGGAACTCAACCAAATAATGTCAATAAGTAAAGCAAATCAAGG